>CAJNDV010037316.1:7254-19907 GCA_905221635.1 Symbiodinium sp. CCMP2456 | reverse complement strand
CTACCTTATTGGTATGGCGCTATAGCGTTGCTAAACTAACGGACACACCTCACCGCGAGGTGGGCTTGAACTGCAACGGCGACTGGCGAAACAGACTGCGTGGATCTTATACTGCTACAGCAGACCGCCCTTTCAGCAGCCCCAAATCCACGCTCTACCAGTCCCAACTACTCACGTCGTCGGCGAAGCGCTCGGCGCGGAGATACGCGGGGCTTGCTTCCCCCGGAATCGTCTGCTTGGGCCTGGACCGGCCTCCGCCTGGATCTCCTTGGAAGAGGTCCAAAGTCCCTCATACCAGGAACGGTATGCGGCTACTCGCGTGTCGCCTGCTGGCAACTGCAGTTCGGTCACGAATTCGCGATTAGCGCGGGACGCCTTGGTGAAGTTATGCGACCCCACAAAGAGAAGCACCCGATCACCCGCGGCCCTCGAAGCTCGGCTTCGGACGAGCGCGGTTTTTTGCATGGAGTGCTCCCTTGAAGCCTCGGAAGCTACCCCCGTACACCTCGGAGAGCGCCCTACTGCACGTCGTGCGGACCTCGACCTTCGCATCCAAAAGCTGCTGCAAGATCCTTCCAGAATCGTTGCATGCGTGAGCCTTTTGCAGGTCGATAAGCAATCGAACTTGGCCCCTCGCTGCTTAGCAGCGGTTGCGGCAGCAGTCAGCTCTGGATCGTCGTAGGTAAAGGCGGTGAGCAAAAGCTCGACACAGGAGGTGTCGCCTACGGTGCACCTGCACCTCTCCACCTCGCGCCTGAGGCGCGGCGTCTAGACGAGGACGGTGCATCCTGACTTTGAACCTGGACCACACGATGAGCCCGGAGCTGGGTGGCTAAACCCTGCTCACGCCGAGTTGCGGCGTCTAAAGATCTCCTGAAACTGTCACACTCGCGCCGAAGCAGTGCCAATTCGAATTCGGCTCCGCCGGATGCGGTAGAACGCATACTTTTATTGGCAAGAGTCGCTCCCGAAAGAGATTCATCAGCCCGCTTGATTGCCACAGGCAATTCCGGGGCGCTTCGGCTGGAGTGCAACTGAGTCTCTAGAGGCTCTCTCGAAGCGTTAGCTCCGGGACTCGACGGTCCATCGACCCGCGACGCGCGCCAGAAGAGCATGTACGTCTTATCGTCCGACGTCTGACGCTGCAACTTGCGTGAGGCGCATTCTTGATGCAATATAGCACGGCCGGCAGCGTTGAGCCCATGAGCACGAACAGCACGATGTTCGTGCTCGGCTTGATCCAAAAGGGATCTAAGGTAAGCTACACCCTCCTTTCTCTCCTCTCGCTTCAAATCGGACAACCTGACCCCCAACTCCACCAGAAACCCTGGAGTCTTCCGGTCCGGCCTCCAGTCGTCAGCCGGCGGTGGAATCAGCAGCGCACTGTTGCCCTCCGGATTAAATCCAGAAAGCTGCAAGCGGGCTTTGGCGGTGGGGATCCACCGCCGCACGCTGCACAAAGTCGCCGCAGCGGCTGTAAGGATTACCGCGGCAATGGCCGCGGTACCCAAACGGATCGTAGAGGAAGTGGCAAAGGCCACTTCCTCTGCTACCACCGCAACGCCGGCGGTACGCTTTGGCAATCTCGGCTTCCAGCCATTCTGCGTGTTCACCGCCACGGATAAGCCGGGCCTGGGACACAGGCTCACCCTTGGTGACCACGTCGCGCAGGAACCCACGCACCACTGTTTGCGGAGTGTCTTTGATCCAGAGGGCCTCGCTCTTCTCGAAAATCACGCGCCAATAGCGCGGATCTCCTCATCGCGAGGTCCGGATACTCCGTTCGATGCTCCTCCGTCACCTTGGCACCGGCCCGGAGGAGGCAGCTTCATTCTCGTGGCGTAATCCGCATCACGACGGACATTGCCACTAAGCTTGCCTTCCATGGGAACAAAGCAGCCATCTGGCATGTGCGCTTCTGTGAAGCACCGCCTTTGGGCAAAAGCTTGCCATTTAGCGGCGGCTGCGTCGCTCGGGGCATGCGTCGAAGTCCAACGAGCTACATAGGGCACCTTCGAAACAGGTGGTGCCCACGCTCCATCAGAAGCGGCTAACGTGCTATCCTGGTCAAGCACAGGCTCCGACAAATCCGCGTCAGGGTCGATCACCTCCTCAGGTGCGGGAAGGAAGAGTGCCATTAATCGGCCCCATGAATGAGGCTCTTGTAGGACACGGTCTGAGCGGGGAGAGATGGCCCGGAGACCACCGCACTCACGTAGAGCTCCAAACCCGGCGTACGGCATCACCACCATCGCCTTGGATTCTTGCAGGTTTTTGCGTCACGCGCCCCAGGATGAGCTCCTTCTTGCTTGCAGAAGGGCGATAAAGCACCACTGCTCCGGGCAAGGTAGCCCCGAACTTGCCCTTCGGTCCAGGCAAGGGAGCCGGAGGCTTGCCCCCGCACGATTTCTCCAAGCGAGCGGTGCTCGGAGTCAGTCGAGTCATCAAAGACTCGAGCGGGACTGCGGCTCACTTTTCCTGTCACCGCACTGGTGTGTCTGGGTCCTTGAGCCTAGTGGCGAAAGCACGGCTCAAGCTGCTCCTTTACGTTTCAGCTGTGTGGAAACACTGGGTTCCTACTTGGCAGTAATGTTTAACACCCCGCCTTCGAAACTAGGGAATGACTTTCCTAAGTCAGAGCTCGTTTCCAAACTCTTTCCCTGCCAAAACAAACTGCAAACAAGTTCCTTTGTCAACTTCGCAGACATATGGTTGTCCACTCGCGTTCCTCTCCAAGGTCGCTGTTACTGTACAAGATTCCTTTACAAGTCACAAAGACAAAACAAGTGTAAGTGAGTTGTTCCTTGGATCGTCGTCCTTTAGCACGCAAAACAACTAGGCTGCTACTGTGAAGGTCGGACGGATACACCATCCTGTTCCTTCTGCTACAGCTTTCAGCTGTCCTGAAAACTGGCTTCAGACTCACAGGTCCTTTGCCTTCAAGACCTTTGATCCTCTTCTCACTTCTGCTTTCCTGCTTCTTTGAACTCTACTGGAAATTCGTGTCCTTGGTGCTTTCTGGCTCTTGCTTCTCCTTTTGCTTTCCTGCTTCGATGTCGTAGTACTCGGGTGAGTGCTTGGCCATCTCTTCATCATCATCATCTTTGCTCTTCTTTCCTTTCTTTCCTTTTCCTTTTCCTTTAAAGTTGCGCCACTTCTGCTCTTGCATCAAGCAAGTGTCCTTCCCTTTTGGGTCTATTCCTTCCTGCTTGTACCAACGGCGCTCGGTCAAGTCGAAAAAGTACCAATGGTGGTTTTCGCTGTTCCACTTCCACTGGTAGTCGTTCCCATCGTAGGGGTAGACGGCGTAATAGTTCTTGTCTGTCTCATCGCTGGGGTCCTTTTCTCTGACAAAGTCCTTTACCTCCATTGGTCCTATGTTGGTTTCCTCAGGGTCGTCTTTGCTGCTGCTGCTTGCTTCTTCCTTCTTTCCTTCTTTGTCTTTGCTGCTGCTGCTGCTTGCTTCTTCCTTCTTTCCTCCTTTTAGCTCGGCAAGCTGTCTCTCAAGCTCTTCGATCCTTTCCTTTTCCTTCTTCTTTGCTTCCTTCTCCCTTGCCTTCTTCTCTGCTTCCTCTGCTGCTGCCTTCTTCTTCTTCTCTTCCTCTTCTGCTTCTGCTGCCTTATTCTTCTCTTCCTCTTCTGCTTTCTTCTTCTTGTATTCTACTTCTGCCGCTGCTGCTTCTTTCCTCTGCCTTTCCTTCTCCGCTGCTTCTGCTTCTGCTTTCTTGGTAAACTCCTCTGCTTCCTTCTCAATCCTTTCTCGATCCTCTTTGGCCTTCCTTTCCTCTTCTTCTTCCTTTGCCTTCTTCTCATCTCTCTCCTTCTTCTTTCTTTTCACTTCCTCATCCATGCTCGCCCAGTATGCTTTGTCCTCTTCATCTCGTGGCTGGAAGGGCTGGTGTGGTCGGCTTCCCTTCCCTGCCTTCTCGTAGGCTTCCTTTCCTTTTCCTTTCTGGTGCTTGTACTTGTAGTCGTAGTTCCACCAAGTCTTCTCTCCTGTTTTGTGGCTTTGCCTGTAGATATGGCCTCCTTCGGTGTAGTACTTGTATTCCTGGCTCTTGTCCACAGGTGGCTTGAAACCTTTTTCCTGTTCCTTTCTCTTTGCTTCCTTCTGGGCAATGTCTGCCCTTGCCTTTGCCAAGAGTTTCTTCCTTTCCTCTTCGTACTCTTCCTGTGTCTGCTTCTTCTTTGGATTTATTTCTTCTTCTTCCTCATTTGGCTCCTTTGGTCCTGTTTCTTCTGTTGCCTCTGGTTCCTCTGTCCATGCTTCTCCTGCTTCTTCCTCTGAGATCTCGTAGGACTGTGTGTAGTACTCGTTCTCGTTCTCCTCTAGTGCTTCCTCGGCTTCCTCTTCTTCCTGCTTCCTGTCGAAGTAGCCGCGGTCATTGTACTGGCTGATGTCCTCTTCTTCTACTTCTTTCCTTGTAGGTGACGTAGAAGTTCTTGGTCCATGGTGGCCTTCCATCCTCAGTTCCTTTTCCAGAAAACGGTCACGTTCCTGTCTGAACTCTTCCTTTAGCTTTTCCTGCTCTTCAAAGTACTTTGCGTACTCTTCTCTTGCCTTTTCTTCCTCTTCTATGAACTCATCCCATCTTCCTTGAAGTTCCTTGAAGTTGGCCTGGAGGTCCCTAACTTCCTTGGTCAGTTCCTTTATCGCCAATGCTGTCAACTGGCTTTGCTGAAGCACCGGTTCTTTCATTCCTGCTATGTCTTGCTTCAGTTCCTGCATACACTCGTTCTGCTTCGCCATGATCTCCTTAAGTTCCTTCACGGCTTGTGCCATCTCTTTTCCTTCTTCACTTTCCTTTCCACTTTCTTCTTCTTCTGGTCCTTCTACGTTCCTTTCCGGGATATGGCTCTCACAGAGTTCCTGGACTAGGTGGCCTAGTTCCTTGAAGTAGGAGAACATCTGCGGATGCACAAACTGTTCCTGCATACATGCTTCACAGACTGTTCCTACTCCTAATGCGCATGCACTCGTGTCAGCTCTCACGCGGTCCTGTCCTAATGCAACTGCACTCATGTCAGTGCACACGCGGTCCTGAAACATGACTGTTCCTAGACGTGATTGCACTGTTCCTGAACCTTTTCCTGAAACCAAGCCTTCCGAAATTCCTGAAATAGCCGAAAACAGTAAAGCTGCAAAAGCGAAGTTCCCTTTGGACTTAATCATCCTTACACTGGCTCTGGCTTGTTCCTTGCTTCGATGTTCCTGGAGTTCTTCTCTACCTACACGGTCATTGTTCTCATCTTGGAATCCTAGCCAATGCAAAAGAAGCTTGATCCGTTTCGCTGATAAGGGTTTTGTTCCTATGTCGGCAGTGTTCTCTTTGGTTCCTACAGGGTGAACGCTCAAAATTCCTTGCTTGTGAAGTTCCTGCAAGAAAAGGGTCCTGATCTGCAAATGCTTCACTCTTCCTACACCTTGTCTGGTAATGATTCCTCTGGCTGCTGATGAATCCAGATACAGGTTCACCTTGCACTTTCTTCCTGTCAAGAACTCAACTGCTTCCTTCAACAAAATACTATCAGATGCTGCTGATGCTCCTGCATAGTACTCTGCTTCACCTGAACTCAGGGCTACACTCTTCTGGCTCCTCGAAAATGTGTAGATTACCTGTCCATCAAGAAACACGGTTCCTGAAGATGTAGACTTCCTGGTAACTTTGCTACCTGCCCAATCGCTGTCACTGAAGACTTCCAATAAATGTTCCTGCTTCTCTGCGACTGTGCTGAAGTCGAATGAACCATTCCTGATGCTCTCGTGGAGGTTCGAAATGCCTCTCGGTGTCTTCCTGTACACAAGATGATATCCTTCGGTCCTAGACATGTACTGCACTAGGTGAGTAAGCTGCTTCCAGGCTTGATGTGTAGGTCCTGACATCTTGGATGCAAGTCCTCGTACTGCAAACTGAAGGTCCGGTCTGTCCTGTCCTACATACAGAAGAATTCCTACACACTTCCTGAATGATGCTGCTTGTTCCTGATCTAGGCTGTTGGTGTTGTCCACCTGTTGAGATTCCTGGGTACACGGAGTTGGCTTTGAGGCTTTTGTCTTGAGCTTCAATTCCTCCTTGAGCTTGGCTAGATACTTCGGGTCACTCGTGATATGAAGTTCATGATTGTGAAACGAAAATTTCCTTTTAAGAAATCTGATACTCTGATGAGACTCTCCTACCATACGTTCCTGGTCAGTAAGGAAGGGGCCTTCAACCTTGAGCTCGTAAGTAGTTCCTATCTTGTTCAAGACTGGTTCCAGATGACTACTCTTTCCTGCTGCTTGAATGTCATCAACATGAACTACCAAAATACTGTTCCTTGGTTCTCTGAAAAGTGTCGGACAAGCAACACTCCTGCTAAACTGTTGTTCCTGAAGGGTATTCGCAAAGTGGTCACTCCACAGTAAAGCTGCATCTCTTTGTCCTGGTAACACTCTCAACAAGAGAAATCCTTCGTTCCTGCTCTCAGGATCTTCATCACCAAACAACTCTATATATTCCTTTGGAAACTCGCACGCTGTCCTGTTCCTTTGCGGTACCTGAAGAAATGCGTCCTTCACATCTATGGAATACAGGGAATGTTCCTGTTGCAACCCGATCACGGGTATGAGCCTCACCAATGAGGCACTGGTAGCCGGACTGAAGGTGTCCGTTCTCTGTTCCTGGGATTTAAATTCCCTGGCGACAAGTCGTGCTCGTCTGATCCATTTCCTGTCTCTGAATCGCCAATCGAAGACGAACTTGGTTGTAAGCCACTTCGTTCCTGTTCCTTCATCGTCAGTGTTCTCTGTTCCTGTTCCATCTTGTTTCTGAATCTCACTGAGGGCTATCCTTTGAACTGCCTGCATGGCAATGAGGCGATCAATCTCTGTCACCATAGCTTTCCGATCCAAATCTCGGAGTTCCTGATCTGTAAGACTGGGAGGTCCAGAATCCTCGTTCCCAAAAATGTCATCTTCCTGATCAGATCCATAGTCTGAATCTGGCCAAAATTCATCAGGTTCCAGATCCGGTTCCGGTAACTCCTCATCGTTGTGCTCGAAAACCATTCCTACTGAGAAAGGTGGGTACCTTTTGGTCGGCGACTCAAGCTTTGGAATCTTACTTCCTGTTCCTACTTCTTCAAACTCTGGTTTCCTAAGTGTTGGTGGTCCTCTAGCTGACAAAGGGGGTCATCTAGCATCGCACTGTCTGGAAGAAGTTCTTCTGAGCCTTCTGACATGTTTCCTGCTACTTGTTCCTGAGATATAGTCTTGCTTGAAGATGATGGGTCTGAGGCTGCTTCATCTGAAAGCTGCGCTTCAAGTTCCTCAAGATCTTGTTCTGCTCTTCGCTTGTGAAGTACTTGTTGCTGCTTAGCTTTTCCTGACAAAAATGTAGTCCTAGGGATAACTCCTGGCTTGGAGCTTTGATCCCCGCCTTGGATCACACGCGGTCCTGCAGATGCTGATCTAGGTACATCTTGAAGTTCTTGTTGTTGTTCCTTACCTGTTTCACCATCAACAAGAGGTGGTGGTCCAACACCTGGAGCTGGGGCGTTCCTTCTAGGGATTGCACGAGTAGCAAGAGTAGTATGCTTCACTTCCCAAGTGTGTATTCCTACACTGCTGATGGCTCTTGCATCAAAGTGTTCTGGACATCTCTTAGCACTCCTGCTGGTTTTGATTCCATCCATGTGCCAAGTAATGTACAGATCATTGTCAGACTTTCCTAGAAATACTCCTCTCATCCAGATAGGGTCACCTTTCTTGCCAACCTTGGTTCCTGTCCTGTTCACCAAAACCATCAAGCTCTCTCCGAACTCTGCAAGCTGTCCTTGAAATGGTCTTCCTGAAATCCACTCGTACGGCGTCATGCCAATTCCTGAATGTCTATGGTACCTGTTCAAGATCCAACTTGAATGCCTGAATGCCCAACTGAAGATTGGATGAGTATGAGCAATCAGGATTCCTGCATTATCCTCAAGTCCTTTGAGAAGTGTCAAGGCTTGTCTCCTAATGGTCTGGATAAATCGCTCTGCCATCCCGTTGGTTTCCTTTTGGCCTGAAACTGCGTCTTGGAGGACTGTTCCTAATCCTAAAGCGTTGCGCTGCTTCTGGATCACGCTCTTCAGCTTTGACATAGTTCCTTCATTGTCTGCCTTCAGGTTGATGGAGTTGTACTGCAATTGAGTAGATAGGTATGTCACTCCTTCGGCAAGATGCTCCATGAGGTCCTTACCTTTGGTTGCAGTTGGAATGCAAACACTGTTCCTACTCCAAGAGTCCACGCACACGAGGCTTACTGCAGCTGGGGCCTCATCATGACTCGTTCCTGTAAAACAGAAGTCCATACAGAATGTTGGTCTCGATGATCGTTCCTTCTCTGGGTTCTCACGAAGATGTGGAGACTCCTTTCCTTTGCAAGCTACGCAAACAGGGCACCAAGATGCGTATGGCAGATGTGTCAGATTGTGAGCTGCTACTTCCTCTGGTTTGGGCCTTTTCTGGTCCTTTAAAGGTTCAGCAATCGCGTACTCTTGGTACTTCTTCTGAGCTGTGCTAAACTCCTGGTGTCTCTCAGCTTCAAGAATTGTCCTACTGAGCCTTCTAAGGATTTCCTGTTTAGATCCAAACTTCGAGATGCCAAGTTCCGTACAAAGTGCCTTCAAGGTCTTCAGGCTTGTCTGCTGGTTGTACTCATAGCCATTGAAATGTACTACAAGTTCTCCAGCGAGTTCATGCCTATGAGCTGGTGCTTGCGGTTCCTGTACTTCTTCCGATTCCTTGGGTGCTTCTTCTTCGGGAATGCTGTCAAGTTTCTGTTCCTTTTGCGTTCTCCTTTCCTTGACCTCTACAGGATAGATAAGCTCGAACCTACTCTGTCCTGTCCAACAAAGACCATCGAAAGCTTCACCGAATTCCTGGTTCTCATCATCGATCCACTGCTGGTCGTTCTCAAAGAAATCTCTGTTGATTGGTTCTTCACCGTAGGTTTTCCTACTCGGCTTAAGGTTCGCTGGGTCAACAGGAATGTCCTTGGTGTCTAAGGGGTTGAAAAGGGACTTCCTTGGTGAATGATGATACCGTATCACCTCTGTTCCTTCATCATTGATAGACCATACGTCCTCGGTGTACTCTTCAAACATGCAACGGTCCTGTTGTTCCTTGGGCGTGCCTATGAGGTTCAATGGAAATTCCTTGGTAGAAACAAGGGTCAACACCTGGTAGTTCCTTGTGCCATCAAGGATTGGTCCTGTTGGGTCTTCCAGTTCCTCAAACATAACACTGTGGTGTAACAGATACCACACATAATTGTCCTTGATAAGAACTGCTCTGTAGATGTACTTTCCTGGAGGATACATGAGATTGACATCCACATGACTCGATGTTCCTAGGCTGTAGTGTACCTGAAAAGGGTCTCTCCAAGAGGTCCAACCTACTCTGTTCTCTGCTACAATGTCGTTGAGGTTGCTGCACAAATGCAAGGGTATTGGCTTCTGTGAAGACTGAGTGTTAACTGCACGAACAAATGCTTTTGCTGTCAAGGAGTTGTTGTTGTAGTTCACAGGGATGTGAGTTGTTCCTTCAACTAGGAAGGTTCCTGTAGCTGTACCGTTCCTGAATTCCCAACCTTGCTTCAACAACTTTCCTACCGCTAGCAATGGGTGCACAACTGAAGAAATCAAGAAGACTTCCTCAACCTTCACTTTGTTCCCTGAAACATCCTCAAACTCGACACTGATGATCCTTTGATCTGAAACTTTGATTCTACTTCCTTGCGCGTCCCTGAGAACAACCTTAGCTTTCTCAGGCGCTCGTCTTCCATATTTCTTCATCCAAAGAGGTGCTAACGAAATGTCAGCTCCTGAATCAAGCACTACCTCAATTTCCTTGGTCCTCTCTACCTGAATCATCCGAACATAGTGTGCTTGTTCTTGCTGTTCATACCACTGCTGTAAAGCATCGTCTTCCTGTTGCTGATCTTCATCACTTTCATCACCTATCCAAAATTCCTGGACACTCTCTTCCTGAAATCTCTCTTCCTGAACTCTCAAGACTCTTCCGAAGTACTCAATCTCAATCTCCTCTGAATCCTCGCTCAACTCAAACTGTTCAGGATAACTGAACAGTTTAATCTCCCATGTGATACATGGAGA
Organism: Symbiodinium sp. CCMP2456; assembly: GCA_905221635.1. Classification (NCBI taxonomy): domain Eukaryota; class Dinophyceae; order Suessiales; family Symbiodiniaceae; genus Symbiodinium; species Symbiodinium sp. CCMP2456. The sequence goes on along the minus strand of CAJNDV010037316.1, from coordinate 9,770 downwards.
CCATCCTGATCACTGGCTTGTTGCTCGGCTGCGTTCCTTGCTGGCTTGATGCAGGGTTCCTGGAAACTGAAGTTGGGGCTTGAGTAGAAGTTCCTGTGGTACTGGCCTGTTCGCTTGGATTCTCGAGGTTTACATTTCTAGCTTGATAACCCATGTCACGCTGTTTCTGTCTACACTGCGCTTCGAAATGTCCATACCTGTGACAGTAGTGACAAACTCCTGTTGCTGCTTGGGCCTTTCCTTTACCTTTGCCTTTGTAGTTACCAAAGCTGCCAAAACCTTTGCCTCTTCCTGTGAATCCACCTCGACCTCGGCCTTTGTAACCTCTGAAACCTCTACCTCGACCTTTCCAGTTTCCACCTCGGCCTCTGCCTTTACCTTTGCCTTTGCCTTTGCTGTCTCCGAAACCCTTTCCGAAGTACCTCTGCCTTTACCTTTACCTTTGCCAAAACCTTTGCCTTTGTAACCTCCTTTGCTAAACCACTTTCCTTTACCATATGCTTGGTTGATATCCATCGCTGCCAAACCTCCATGGTCCTCACCTTTGTCTATGAGGTCTGTTGTGGTCCTGTACGGGGTTCCTTGCTGCTGTTGCTGGGATAAGGAGTTGGTCCAACGTTCCGTTGACTCGTAGTTCACTAGGTACTGGCGAAGGTCCTGATACTTGGTCTTCTCATCAAGGTTCAACAGCAAATGCCTTTTGACTTCAGGCTTCATTCCTTGTATGAGTGTTGAAACTTTAAGGGTTTCTTGCACCTTTTCTCCTGTGCTCTTCTCATACTGCTCAATGCGTTCCTCATATTCCAGGATGTTCTCAGCAATTCCTTTGGTAGGATGAAACCTATAGTTCAAAATTTGGTGAAACAGTTCCAGCGATCTCGCTCTGTTCACCGGCTGGTATTCCTTCATCAGTAGACGATAGGCTTCCATTCCATTTTCCTCTGGAGTATGCTTTACAACACGATAGGGTCTTCCTTTCGTGTACGAACAAAGGATACTGTACAGTTTCCTGCTAGCATCCTTTCCATCTGTGGTCAGATCGCTCATAGGGACCGGCTTGTCTTCCTTTAGGTTCTTTTCCACTGTATCCATCACTTTAACAAGACGATCATCCAGAGCACCTAACCAGATCCTCATCCTTTGCTTGAACTCGTTGAAGCCGTTCTTCTCTTCTTGCCATGGTCCTGGATTAAAAGCTTCGGGAGCTTTAATCAACTTGTGTAGCTCCACTTCACCTGGCTTTCTTTCCTTTACGGCCTTCTCTAGGCTTGATCCTATCTCCTCAATCGTGGTCACTGCTGCTTGCTGAGCTGCAGTGATTGCTTGCTGTGATGCTGTGCTTTGTTCTTGTACTGATGCCACTGTCCTTTGGAATGCTGTAGATAGCACTGCCTCTCTTCGGGTTCCTGCTTCCGCTGTGTTCCTGATCTCCTCTGCTAGTGTCTGTATGCCTTGTAATGTTTGCTGGCTTACTTCGGCTAACTGCTTCAGTGCTTCCTCCATTCCTTGTGCTGCTTGGAGGTTGCTGTAGATGAGCACCATAAGCAATAGCGCTCTGTAGCTTCTTCTTGTTCCTGCGCTTTGTCTTTTGATCCTGACCTTGTTCATGCCCGTCAGGTTCTTTCTCTTCTGCACTGTTACGCAGAACAAATGCGAAAAACGTAATAGGACGATCCAAGTAACCAGTCCTAAAAGTGTTCCTGTACACACAATCAACTTGACTATCTCAATTCCTGCTTCATGCACGACGTCGTGAAACAATCCTCTACTTTCCGGAAAATCTCTCTCAGTACTGCAAGTTCTTGATAGACTTCTTTTACTAGGCACCTAGGGGCGTAGCCGGACTCAAGGCTCTCACTCTCCTGGTTCTCACCGTTCACGGTTCCTTCTCTCTTGTAGTCACTCTTGTTCTTAATCGTGTAGGCGGTGGTGTTGGCAACGTTCACGGTGTTCACGTTGAAGTTCATTTGCGTATTGGGGCTTCTTGGGAAAACCATCCATGTCGTCATCAACTCGCTTCTGTCTGTCTCGTCTTGTTCCTTTATCTCACGCCTCTGCTGGCTAACTCTTCTCCCACGCTGACCATCCTTGGAGGATCGACCATCTCCAAGGGCAAGTTCTTCCTTGACCGTGTACTTGTCCACGCTGTAGCCAAGGGCCTGCCACGGTTCCTTTACGTCGAAGGTGTATCTTCCTGGGCCAACGATCATCCCGCACACTGTTGCGAGGCTTCCCAGTGCAAATCCTGTTAGCAGAACAAATCCTGCCATAACTCCATAGCACCACTTCTGTCTCTGCTTTACTTCCTGGTACGTGTACCGTTCCGGAAAGCAATCCGAGCACGGTTCGTAGTCCTTGACTCCAGGGCTTCCTGCGATAACTTGAGTTTTCAAGTGATGGCACCATTTCCTGTGGTACTTGTTTCCTGTCTTCGTGGCAATCGTCACTGCTGGGAGGCTATTGAGTCCTTCCACGAACTCACGTTCCTTTTCTCTCTTCCTCATCTCAAAGAAGCC
>CAJNDV010037315.1:0-14704 GCA_905221635.1 Symbiodinium sp. CCMP2456 | reverse complement strand
CCACCCGGCTCTCAGCAAGGAGCATCGCCAGATTTTGACGTCAATTACGAAATACTACTACGTTACTACTGCTGCTACTACTACTACTACTATTACTACTACTACTACTACTACTACTACTACTACTACCACGACTATTACAACTACTACCACTACGACTACTACTACCACTACTACTGCTACTACTACTACTACTACTACTACTACTAAGTAGTAGCTGCTCCGACTCCTACATACAAAAGACAGCCCCTTGATTCTGACAGCAAAGCAACAAGCTCGTGTAACCCCGACCCTGCCAAGAATCCTCTCCCAATGCGGTCTTCAAGCGGACTGGCCCTACCAGTATCTCTCTTCCGAATACAACCCTACGCTTCAGACATTCTTCAGCTGAATGTGAGCTCCTGATTAACAACCCCCCCCCCCCCGGACCATCCGAAATCGCGAATAGTGGCGTTTTCTTGGAGTGGGTCAGGGTCTAAGTTGTTTGGTGGTCGCTGGTACAGTAGTAGTACAGTACCAGTATAGTAGCAGCACAGTAGCAGTACTGTAGTAGCAGCACAGTAGCAGCACTCTAGTAGCACTGTAGCTGTAGTAGTACAGTGGTACAACAGTCTCAGTACAACAGTAGTACAGTAGCACAGTGGATCCTGGCAACCACAGAACATTCGATTCGAGCTGCGGGCTGAAGCCCTGAAGGCTGGAGGCAAAAGGCTTCTATACAGAAGCCTTTTGGCCATGACCACATTGGGGTTTAGGGTTTAGGGTTTAGAAGGGTTTAGGGTTTAGGGTTTATAAGTGTTTAGGGCTTAGGGTTTATAAGGGTTTAGGGTTTAGGGTTCATAAGGGTTTAGGGTTTATAAGGGTTTAGGGTTTAGGGTTTATATGGGTTTAGGGTTAAGGGTTTATAAGGGTTTAGGGTTTAGGGTAAGGGATTCTGGCTTGCTCCTCTGTCTTGCCCCGTCTCTGTCTCTCCTCTTCCAGGGCGTCAGTTTGTAGTAGCAGTGTCTGTTTATCAAAAGCTTAATAACATAAAAGCGGCACGGGGCTTTAGGACTATTGAGGGGTAGTTTATTATTGTGTGCAGACCGAGTTTAGCTCAATTGAGGGGACCTTTCCACTATTGTGTGCAGGCCGAGAGTAGCTCAATTGAGGGGACCCTAAACCCCCAAAACCCCTTAACTCCTAAGCCAACCCCAAGAAATCCCTAAAACCTACCCTACAAAAATCCCTAAACTCCTGAGCCAACCCTAAACCCCTGCACCCCTCAGCCCTTCCCCAACCCCAAAACACCCCAGAAACCCTGCAGCTCAGCCTCCCATGAGCCGGGGGTCTCTTCCCGGAAGTCTTCTGCAAAGGCATGGCCCCCCCAGGCCAGGGCCTTCAGTCATTAACCGCAACTGAGGTACTTAGAGGCCCAGGGGACTTAGTAAGTAGGTTATAAATGGAGCTATAAGTACCCTAAATGGAGTTACCCCAACTATAACCCTACTTATAAACCAACTTACTAAGTCCCTCGGGCCTCCAACTAAACCCTAAACCCTAAACCCTAAACCCTTACTGCCACCCCCTACAGTCCCCCGGGCCTCCAAGTATGTCTTCAGGAAGGTGTGCTTTGAAGCTGGGAGACGAGAGCTGAAAATACTTTGAATGATTTTGCATGACTGGGACATATTGCGCACGATTTGGGTTTAGGGTTTAGGGTTTAGGGTTTAGGGTTGTATTTGGCATTCCGCTTCAAGCTTGATTGCCTAATTTGGTCAGAATCTGGCGAAGGGGCCGAGGGTTTTGGCTTTATTGTGGGGGGTCCAAAGCCTGTAAACCCTGAGCCTGCAAACTAACATAAAGTAAGCACAAAAATCCTAAACAAAAAACAAAGCCGGCCTGGGGCGAATATGTTTGGGTTTCGGGTGGGCGTCAAACGCTTGTAAACCTTCAGTCTGCAAATTACCCTAAGAGCTTTCGGCTTAGGGTAATTTGCAGCCCTAAACCCTAAACCCTAAATCCTTAAACCCTAATTAGGGCCTGCGACCCGCAGCCTGCAAACTGCCGGAAGGTTTTGAGCCCCGACTGGGGGCTGGATTCATGAAGCCGCAGCCACATGTCACCACGAGAATTCGGACAACAACAACAACAACAACAACAACAACAACAACATCAACAACAAAAACAAACTACAACAAACTTGCAAAAACTTCCGGGTGCTTCGCTGAAAAAACTTCCCAAAACTACAAAAATCCCAAAAACTTCCAAAAACTGCACATCTGGTTTGCGTGTTTTTCCTACGTGACCCGTACCCTGGGGAAGGAAATGCAGCCTTTCTTTTCGGGGCGAAGAAAGAGCAGCAACAACTCAAATGGCATGGAGTTGCAGAGGAGCTTCAATTTTATGAGCCTTGCCACGCTCTTAGTATCAGGGGGCTGCAACAGTATAATCCCGTGCATATATATATATATATATAATACTCATGCCTTTACCATGGCAAAGCCTTCGGAAACTGCTGGTTTGTTCTAGTATAGGTTTGAGCAGGCTTTGGGAGTTTCCGGAAGGTTTAATGCAGAATCTAGATTTTTCGGGAAGGCTTTAAGAATTTCGTGAAATTTTCAAGCAATATGGCTATGATTATGAAGAGCTTTGAAGTTTAGTGCCCTGCCTAAAAACGCCTTTCTGAAAACATGCCGTTGCCGCGGAGAAGATTTAGCGTCTTTGGATACTTTTAATGAGAACGGGTTTAGGGGCTTATAAGGTTTAGGGCTTCGGGCTGAGGATTTAGGGCTTCAGGGGTTTATGGGTTTAAGTTTGAGGAGCTTGTTATCCAGAGCCGCCCGATTCGATCCCGCCTGTGCTGCAGACGTGCCCCGCATCAGATCTCGGATGTGCAGGCAGATTTCCAACCCCGATGCTCTTGTAATGTATATATATATATATATATATGACTATACTTTACTACAATATGCTATAATATACCGTAGTATGCGTTAAAGGATTAATATATATATATATATATATAATATATATACCTATTGAAATATTGTATAAAATGACATTATATATAGTATACTATAATATGCTGGAACTCTCAAACTGTGAATCTGGGGCGAGCATCTCAAACCACTTGGTTGGGTCGAACTTCTCCGTAGAAGCAAGGAGCGTTAACGCACCATTCGGGCAGGTTCTCCGGATAGGGTTTCCCAGAGGGTCCATATACACTACCATTATGGAATTAGGTCCCAAAAGACCATCCCTAATATGGTTTTGGGGACCTAATTCCATAATGGTAGTATATATGGACCGTCTTGGTTTAGGGTTTAGGGTTTGTAGAAAACCTTGCCATGAAACTGCAGGGAACCCAAACAGCTTTTCAATGCGAAAAGACTCCAATCTGGCAGAGTTTCCGAAGGAGCCAAACGCCCTCAACTCTCAAACCTCCAAACCCTATCAACCTTCAAGCCTCCAAATGATGAATAGTACGCTCTGAAACACCCTGAGTGGCGAGAGCCAACCCTACTCGAAACGGCTCTACACTCTATCTAAGGTTTAGGGTTTAGGGCTTGGTGTTTAGGGTTTAAGGCGGGGTTTAGGGTTTAGGGTTTAGGGTTTGGGGTTTAGGGTAAATCTAAGCCCCCCCTAAGCCCTAAACCCTAAACCCCAAACCAGAAACCCCAAACCCTAAACCCTAAACCCAAAATCAAACTTTACGCCCCCCAAGTCGGAGAAAGCGGCTTCGCTTCGGCAGCTCCCGGCTAACGTTCGGCTCCATCGCTCCAAAACGCCACAAGAATCCCAAACCCCCCAGGTACCTACTATGTAAGGTACTAGAGCCCCCCCTATAGGGCCCTATATAGTAGGTACTTGGGGGGGGAGGGGGGTAAGGGCATGATGAGATACGATGCTTGCTTCAAGGTTTTGGGGCTTTGGGTTTAGGGTTTCAGGGTTTAGGGTTTAGGGTTTTAGGGTGTAGGGTTGAAGACTTGTTGGTCCAAGAGCGGTTTAAGGTTGAGGCTTATAAGGTCTGTGGTTAAGGTTCAGATGGGTCTTTAGGTTTCGGGTTTTGGGTTTAGGGGTTTAGGGTTTAGGGTTTAGGGTTTAAGGGTTTAGGGTTTAGGGTTTAGGGGGTTTAGAGCTTAGGGTTTCAAAGGGCTTTGGGTTTAGAGGTTTAGGGGTGTAGGGTTTTGGGCGGCTTTGGAAGACTCTGTACGTCGTGAGCGGCTGGTGGCTGCAGCTGTCGGTGTGCCTTGAATTGCATCTGGTCCCCTGAAACTATAAACCAGAACTAAATTGTCGAGTGCCCTCCAAAAAAGCTTCTGATAATAAAGAAGCCTGAATAATTGCCAATACTCTTCATTAAAGTTCCTATATGTTCCTACCACATCTAGAGCAGAATATACCGTTAGTAATATACCCCAAAACCCTAGTCTAATCGAGTGAAAGATTGTTTGTCGAGCTTGCTTCAGGCTGGCCTTCGTCTCGTCGAACTGGAGTTGCATCATGTAGGGGTTTAGGGTTTAGGGTTTAAGGTATAGGGGCTCTATTCTAATTGCTTGGGCCCCTATATTATGCAACTCCATTTCGACGAGACAAAGGCAAGCCTGAAGCAAGCCGACAAACAATATTTCACTCGGTGCTCGCCTGCTGTTTGGGGGTTTCCGGAAATAGGGGACCCTAATATAGTACCCTAGATAGTAGGGTTCTTAGGGTTCTTATTATAAGGACCCCAAAATAAGGTACCCCTTACTTTCGGAAACTCCCATGTCGCAGCTAGCTCTTGCAGTAGCTCCTTCGTTGCCTCGCCTCCTCGTGCACTACAGAAGCGTAGCGATGGGGACTGGGACGGTAAACCCACTGCCATCAACTCTACTCTACACCATTGCCCGGAATTCTTCCTAAGGTCCTAAACCCCGAACCCGCCCAAACCCTACTGGAATTCTTCCTAAACCCTAAACCCCGAACCCTAAACCCTACTAAAGCCCTGAGCCCTTGCGCTTGGCATCTGCGCGCGCCTTCCGCGGCTTTTGCTGCGCTCTTGGCCACGGTAGGCTCACCATCTCCGTCTCCTGGGGGCTTTAGGGCTTTAGGGTTTAGGGTTGAGGGTTTGGGGTCTAGGGTTTTATAGGGTTTTGGGGCATGTTATGGCTAGAGTTCTGAAGGGACTGTAAGGGTATACCCTCAAACACTTCTTATTCCGATCTCAAAGCATCCGAGCCTTCGACTTTGTTGCGAAGAGTACTGAAATCAACCCCCTAATATTGCCGCACATGTGTTTGTACTTTCGTTGAATGCGTGCGAATCAAAGATGTTGGGCCAGAGGTCTGAACCATCACAACGATCATGCATCATTATGACCATTATTTCTATCACTACCATCACCACACCACCATCAGTGCGCTCTCATGGCCATCAAAATCGCTGACGATGCTCAGACATGAACCCTAATCACGATCATCAGCTCGTCTTGACCTCGCCTCCAACCCAGTACTTCAGCCCGCAAATCCTTAGCCCCAAAACCCCAGACCCCCTAATCCTAAATCCGATCTTTTTGGGAGCCCTAAACCTTTAAACATCCTAAATCCCTAATGTAGGGGCCTTAATGACTAGAACAAGGTTTTGGGGCCCATTACACTATGATTATAATACGGAACCCCCCAAAAATAGAAAGTTAATTATTTAGGCCCCTACATTACCCTACTGAATCCACAGCCTCGCTTGGTCATCCCTTGTTTGTCCTCCAACCAAAGCCGATACAGCAAGTACCGTGAGGGAGGCAAGGCTTGCCTAGGGATGGAATTTAGAGCTTGTGGGGCTTGTTTTAGGGCTTCGGGTTTATGGTTTCGGTTTAGGGTTTTAGGGTTTGGGGTTTGTGGGCTTGTGGGCTTTAGGACTCCGTCTGCTTTAGAAGTTTTCAGCTCGCGATTTGGGGGCTCAGGGTTTAGTCTTTGTGCTTTTTTGGGAGAGCGGCTTACTCTTACTAAACCCTAAACCCGAAACCCTACCAAGGATTTCGAAAGGGAGTTGCGGCTGGAGGGGTTCCGAACTTCAGGAATCTGCTCGGTGAAGGGCACTGAGCCCGAGACATCCTCGGCAAGTATAGGGTTTGTAGGTTTAGGGTTCTAGGGTTTAGGGATGGGTTTAAGGTTTACGGATCGGTAGACAGATCGCTAGATACATCGGTGGACAGATCGGTACATAGATCGACAGATCAATCGAAGGTTTAAAAGGATGGATGGAGAGGTGCATAGATAGCTAGACAGGTAGATGATAGTCACGTCTAGACATCGATACATAGATAGGTACATGATAGACAAAGAGACACATAGCTAAGACTTCGGCTTTGGTGCTTGAAGCCTCAACGTGTCTTACAGGGCCACGGTTTCAGGGCAGCTTGTATCCCGGCTCTTTCTTCTCAACATTTCTCAATCGGCCACAACCCACATTTGGGTTTCGTGTTCAGAGTTTAGGGTTCAGGGTTTAGGGTTTAGTTTTAAAAGTTCAGTGGTTTGAGGGTGCATGATGTGGGAGTCCAGCACAACGAGTAAACCCCACACCGTGGTGCAGCAGCGAAAGCCACGCGCACGCCCAGCCGTGCGGGGAGGCCGAATGCCTCAGGAAGTACTCAGCGCAAGCCGCTTTAGGTGTTCGCGGTGATAAGGCTGACTCTCGGCCTAGTGTGTGGCAGGCTGTGGTAGGAGATCTGATGAGGGTCCTAGTAAGGCACAGACTGGAGAGGGGAGGTGATCTTCTGGGGTTTAATTCGGCTTTAGAGTTAGGGCAGGCACTCGCATGTACTCTGATTTGCTGGAGTTGCTTCGTTAGTTTTCTGAAGGGAAAGCTATATGTATAGGGACAACTTAGAATGCTTCGGGCTCGCCGTTATATCATTGATCTTGCGACCCCGAAATGCGAACCCAAATCAGAACAAAAGCAACCACAGTTGTGAAGTTGTCATGACCTGATTCTAACAGGCCGCGTCGGACACCTAGAACCTTAACCCAAACCGTAAACCCAAGACCCCAAGCCTCAACCCTAAACCCTCAACCCTAAACCCCTAATTAAACCCCTAAAACCCTAAAACCCTAAACTCTAAACCCCTAAACCCTAAACCCCTAAACCCTAAACCCCAAACCCTCATTTCCCCCCTAGGAGCCAGGAATGCCTTGGCCAGAAAGCCGGTGGCCGCCGCAGACGCCACCGGGCCCACGACGACGCCGAGTTGAGAGGCCTCAGAGGCTTCTTCGGCGGGATAAGGGGATTTTGGGGGTTTTGGGTTGAAAGTTTTGGGGGGATTTGGGGGTTTAGGATTTTGGGGGTTTTCGGTTTAGAGTTTTGGGAATTTGTGGGTTTGGGGCTTTGGGGGTTTAGGGTTTTGGGGGTTTCGGGTTTAGAGTTTGGGGAATTCGTGGGTTTGGGGATTTGGGGATTTGGGGGGGTTTAGGGTTTTGGGGGTTCCCGGTTTTGGGGGTTTGGGTAGGGTACTGCCCCCATGCAGTCACAAAAATAACAGGGCGACTATTATATAAGGGCCTAATCTATCCACAATATAAAGATTATCCAACTGTTACTGAGTGGGGGCAGTACCCAAGGTTTGGGTTTAGAGTTTGGGGGGATGTGGGCTCCAATGCTCCTCTCGCTTGCTGCCAGGCCGCTGCGGCCACTCGGCTAAGTGCCGTAGCGGCCTTCCCAGCAGCACCAGAATTCAGAATAATGTACTATAGCTTAGGGTTTAGAGGGCTTAGGGGGTTTAGGTTTAGGAGGTTTAGGGTTTAGGGCTTAGGGTTTCGGGGGCTACTAGTTTTTCAAACCCACCATAGTGCCGGAGACCACGGTGCCACCAACCCTTTAAGGGGCATATAACCGGGTTTTGAGCTTGGGCGGCTGATGACACGACTAGGGACTTGAGAGTTTCGGAATGATTTCGCAAGCCTGCTTGGCAGCGGGGATCTATCAATGCTTGTTTTCGTGAGAGCCGAAGGAAGAGAGAGAGAGAGAGAGAGAGAGATAGATAGATAGATAGAGAGAAAGAGAGAGAGAGAGAGAGAGAGAGAGCGAGAGAGAGCGAGAGAGAGAGAGAGAGAAAGAAAGACAGCGCGGGAGAGGGCGGGAGAGAGCGGACAGTGTGAGCAGGGAGACAGAGTGTAGACGGTATGAGCGAGCAGTCACAACTTTCCAAGCAGCGGATAACACTAGCCTAAACTCCAAAGCCCTTACATCATGGTAACAACAAGAGCATGCAGCATCCGTCTGAATGCAAGGCCTCTGCCCCAGGAACCAGATCTGTAACAGCTGCCTGCGGCGGTGGCTTTAGGGTTTGGGATTAGGCACAGGTGGCTGTGGTATGCAGTTCCGAAGTGTACTGCAACGGCACTTAGCCCTGCTTGATACAGTAAGCACTATCACCGATCACCTACTTGCTCATTGCGTCTAGTAATTAGGGGCTATGCCGTAAGGCATCCTCTATATGCCCGCAGTGTCCAATGCTTGCTGGATGCACCCCGCAAAACTTGGAAAAGCCATTACATCAACCCGCCGACACTGGCTATGCGCGAAGGAATTACAAGTTCAGGTAGAATCCCTGTTGCCAGACATCGTTTCGGCTAGTATGACAGCCAACAGTATTCCTGTAACTGGGCTGCGCCAGACGGCAAGGTCTACAGCAACGCAGCAAAACTGCCTGAGCGACAGGCACCGAAGCCGCAAAGGCCCCTGGCGAAGCGGAACCACAGCCAAATGGGTGGTTGTGAAAATTATGGTCCTTTTGGGGGTAACCTAAATAATAGGTGCCGTGGTATAATAAGGACCCACAAGGGACCATAATTTTGACAACCACCCAAATAGCTGCTTCCGGGCTTGCGTAGCGTTTGGCGCTTCAGGATAGTAGGGGTTGTAGGACTCCGGCTTTGGAACTGGGTCCGAGTTCGATTCAAGTTTGCAGTTAAGGGTTTCGGTCTATCTTCTTGCGCCAGAGACGGAAAACGTTAGGGGATCAGCGGTAAAGGTTGGCCAAGGATGGTCGTCGAGTACAGAAAGGGGTATACGGTATAGGGTTGTGGGTTTAACTGCGAAGCCGTAACATCCTGAAAACTACCGGAATCCAAAGCCCTTCAGGTAAAACTCCTGAAGAGTACCTCCAAAACCCTAAGCCCGTACTATCCCGAAGCCCGAAGCCCCAGAACCCCTAAACCTTAAACCCCTAAACCCCTAAACTCTAAACCCGAAACCCCAAACTCCGGGACACAGGGGGCCTGCCAGGAAACGACCAAGCAGAATGCCGGGGATCGAGTTCGAGAATGCCTTGGTTGGGGCTTTTTTTGGTCAGTTTCGGGCTGAATGTAGGGCCCTCAATACTTAGAATAGGGTTTTGGGGGTTCCTTATTATAATTAGAATATCATGGGCCCCAAAAACCTATTCTAATTATCAAGGCCCCTATATCAGTCCAGGGAGTAGGGTTTAGGGTTTAGGGTGGGATTAGGTCTATGGTTCAATGTATCGGGTTTAGCTTTCAGGGCTTGGTGGCTAGGATACTAGGGGTGTTGGGTCTGCGGTGTAGGGAGTATGGAATGATGCTCTAGCGGAAAGCATAGGTTGCAGCCTCACAGACGTGAAAAGCAGCAGCAAAAGTCTTCCGAACTGCGAAAATCCTCCAACACTGAAAGCCCCTAAACCCTAAACCCCTAAACCCTAAATCCTTGAGCGCTAAATCCTTGAACCCTTCAGCTCAGACCCTCAAACCCGAAAACTTGCCCAGCTGCGATGAGCATGCTTGCAAAGGCCGCCCCACCAAGACATGCCCTGCCGATCATTCAGGGCTGCTTGGTCGAGATGGCTTAGGGCCTAGGGTTTAGGGTATATATTTCTGGTATATATACCCTAAACCCTAAACCCTAAACCATAATATATATATATATATATATATATGTATATATATATATATGTTTATATTTATATTTATATCTATATTTATATTTATATACAATATATATATATATTAATATATATATATATATATACATATATAGATAGAAAATTGCTACTGCTTTCGGTGCCTTAGGACCCGGAGTCGGCCCAGGCGTCCAGAGGCGGCCACTAGGAACCTGCTCGGCAAAGCCAGTGGTGTTCGGCAGGTCTTGGCTTTGGGCTTTATGGGTTTTAGGGGTTTAGGGGTTTTTAGGGGTTTAGAGTTTAAAGTTTTTAAGGGCTTTAGGATTTTAGGGTTTTTATGCTTTAGGGGTTGCATTGCTGATGATGGTGATGATGATGTACATAAGCTGATGGCGAAGGAATAAACAAACACGAACATGACAACCTCTGCACTTGACTTGGTGACTCGTCTTCAGCATGCTTCGCATTACCGCTGCAGCTGCTGCTGTCATTCACCCTTTCATTGCTATCGTTGTTGTCTTTATGACTACTAGTAACTAGTATGGTTGTTACTGTTCTTTTCTTGTCGCATGCGACCAGAAAACTGCAGTGACAATTGCTGCTGTAACTTTTTCAGTGATTGGGGGTTTCAGGGCTTAGGGCTGAACTGTCTCGTGCTCGGCTGGAGCGTTGGGAACCCAAACTGCTGACCGAATATTGGAGTGTCTTATATTACGTAGCATAAGAATACGCATTTGAGGGAATATCTTCGGTTAAATAAACGTATAAACGGAAACCTGAAAACTAGTACTACTAGGTATTCACGCTTGGGCCCCGACATGGTCTAAATAGCCCTTGACCGACCAAGGTAGGCTCTGACAATGAAGGTTTCCTTGCTTGGGGTCTTATCATACTAATTTCAGAATAGCAGTCATCATCATTACCATCATCAGGGCTGTATATAGGTATTATCTTGTCACATCCTTCTGCGACATATACAACGTTCCCGCACTTTCGGGAACCTCGCGTGTTGGAGAAAAGAGCGCAGGCTGTAGTAATTAGAATAGGGTTTTGGGGTAGACTACGATACTGATATATACGGACTAGAGGGGGATAACATATTGCTACTGATTCCGATCCCTATGGTACGGAACCCTCGACAGTAAACCCGATAGACACGAACATGCCCTAAGACCCCCCAAGTCAAAACCCTGAAAACCTAAAACCCTAGACCCCCAAAGCTCTTTACTATAAACTCTACAGTGTACCACGGTTTAGGGTTTAGGGTTTAGTAGTATCATTAATCTAAACCTGAAAACCAAAAGGCTTAGCGGCTTGCTGGCTCTTGATTCTTATGCCCTGCCCTCTGGGCCGAGAAACGGGCAGCACAACATCTGAGCAAAGGAGAAACAGCTGGTAGCCTTGGCTGAAATTGGGTTTTAGGGTCTAGGGTGGCTGCAGCTTACCTATGGTCTCCGTTGTGGTTCCTTCTCGGGGTTGCCTTTATAGGATCCTAACTATAAATCTGTGTTAAACCCCAAAGAAAGGAAGTACAATGGAGATTATAGGTAGGGATTGAGCGTTCACGGGTTTAGGACTTATGATTTCGAAGTTGGGGATTTCGAGTTTTTTTGTTAAAGTGGGACACGCCTTTGACGAATTTCGAGTTTGGGACCCAGGGTCTCCACTTCATGCATTTCAGGTCTTGGGGTCTACATTTTGCGGTCGACGGTTTAAACTGCCCAAAGGGTCCAAGTTATAGCATAGTATATACTTTGGGGGCCCAAATACCTACAAAGTAGCTACCATATTAGTACTTGGCCCCTTTGGGTGTAGGGCCCAGGGTATGTCTCATGAACACTTGTCGTGCCACTGCAAGTCAAGGTGGAAGAACTTCACTGACCGAGAGCAATGCCGTTGGCTGATTCCGTGCATGATGACCATTTGCAATATTATGACAGAGATCGCGACAAGACCACTCGAAAGTTCAGGGGTCGAGATTCGAGGTGGTAGAGCTCACGTACTACACTCTGAGCGATCCTATCTTATCCACAAACCTGTGACTCAGATTTCAGTAGTTTACCAAATCTCGACTCCAACAAGCTGCATGTTAGTTCGCAATCACATTGCTGCGTGAACATACCCTGCGGATCCACGTGCACAAAATAGTGTGCCGTTTGGGCACGTGGATCCTTAGGGATAAACAGAAGCATTGACAGTGAGAAGTTGGTTAACTTAGGGGCCTTAGTGATTAGAACAGTGCTCTCTGTCTCTCTCTCTCTCTATCTCTCTCTCTCTCTATATATATATATATATATATATATGTTCTTTACACCACCTCATGACAATAACAGTATATCAAATAACGGACTCCTCCTGTTATACGAAGACCACCCAAAGCATACTACAAGTTATTAATTACGACCCATCTAGTATGTTGTGGCCCATTTCAACTTACGGATCTTACTGTGCATGGTACCCAGAATTATGATTTACTGGACTGTAACACACCCCAAACCTAGACCCTACAATCTATATACACCCTAAACTCAGAACTCGATATAATAACCCCCAAGCCCATGACAAATGGAAAGTGTATGGTTGAGCGTGCACGTCTTTCCTTTGGAATTTTGCGAAAATGTTTGCGTTTCGGAGACTGTGTCTCCGGAGAGGTGCTGCCATACTGCTGTTGGACCGCAGTGCCCCAATGTCTGACCTACATCGTATAAGCACGAATCGAATTCCAAAAACCGATTTGAGCGTGTAGAGGCACAAAAACGAAGAGTCCAGAATCAACGAGGTTTGGGCCGTGGGCCTGTGGACATACATGTTTGACGGACTCAATTTGGCCTTGCTCTTCGGCATTTTGGCATCCCTAAACCCTAAACCCTAAAGTTCGGGCTTTTTGTGAAACCATGTCGAAGCTTTTGAGGGCAAGCCTTGACTGGCTTGTGGAGCCACTTTGTGGCTTGAGGCACCACTTTACAGGCTTTTGGATCCAGCTGGTTTGCAAAATCCACAAAACTGAACCAAAGAACTTCAGCAAAAGCAAGAACTATACCTATACCCAACAAAAAGCACCCAACAACCAGGATCCGGATCCTATACAGATTTTATAAGCCCTCAACTCTCTACACCCTGCCGGCCTCGCTTAACATAATCCGCTCCACAATACAATAGAAGGCCAAAAGTTGGAAACCCAATAGCCTCAATCCCAAAAACTAATGCATAGGGGATCCCAGCACTATTTGGCCTTCGTCCGGTTTCCAACTTTTTATGGTGGTTGCTGTAATAGCAGAACAATTTGGGTAGTTCTCTAAATGAGGGTCCATTTTTAGGTCCCCAACATAGTACGGCACCCTTGTAAAAAGGACCCTAAAAGGGACCCTAGTTTAGAGAACTACCCATATGTACAAGCCGAAATGGAACGAGAAGTCCCATGCCACGGAAGAGGAGTGTCAATCAAGGGACTTAAGGAGGGACCCTTAAAGGGACCCTTGGGCTTATACGGGGGCTTTATGAGACTATATAAGGGGTATATAAGGGTTGTATAGGGTATTTGGATTGGGGGTCCCTTCTAGGGGCAGTTCGCTGCTCGCTTCAATACGAGTGGTGTTTCCGTGCGAAGCCACGCCCCTTCTTGGACAGAAACAGCATGACCGATATTTTCAAAGCACAAACCTCAACATCATATACTCCCCAAACTGCTGACCTACAACTGCGCCAAAATAGTTTTCCTATCAGCTACTGGTAGAAGTAATAATTAGCCCTGAGAACCATCGTAGCAACAACAGTCCTGGCCATCTCAGTGATACTGAAAAGCTCACTATGGGAAAAATGACCATATGTACTAGCACTGATACATCGTAGCACGTTATCTCTGCACTCTGAACAGATGACCTCGACCCTGGCAGTCCTGGAACTTTAATCTACGGGCAGTTTGGGGTATGTCGCACTATATAGCAATATACGGACAATTACGGGAATATTATTGAGTCATTCGCACATATTCACCCCCATCGAACACCCACATTGTTCTGCAGTTTCGGTGCGGTCCAGGAACAAGGCCCACGGTGATGGCTGAAGCCCCAAAGGAAACCAAGTGCAGCGGAATGCTCGAGATCGCGATGCCTGTGTCAAAGTTAGGGTTCAGGGTTTACCCTAAAGCACGTGCTCAGGAGATTTCGGCCAGTGGGTTTTCACACAGGAAAAACCGAGATGGAGCGGAAGAAGCCGACGCAGGCTGCCAACGCGATTTAGGGTTTAGGGTACTGAATGGAGACACAAGCAGATATGACGACTGGAAGCGACTCATGTGGATAATTGCTATGCCAGTGAATGTGAGATGTCGATGTCTGATTAATCCTAGCACTTGGGTGCACGAGGAGCTCAGGACGACTCTGCTGCGCCTTCTCCGAGCATCTGCACAAAGACTGACCTCAGATTGCAGAATTTTTGAGGCATGCAACAACATCCCGACCACTCAGATTGCAGAATCTCGAAGGCATGCAACAACACCCCGGCCACTACTTAATTGAAACATCACTGCCAGGCACTTCAGAAACACTAGACGCTGCAGACGGGCGTGGGCTCTGCAAAGTGGCATAGAGATTGGCAGCAGCGCTCGCTTTGGCGCTGCATGACACTGGACAGCAGGCCTCCGTCACGCTGAGATTGTACATGGCGTGTCTATGCATGTCTGCTTCTGGGCCACTCTTAACCGTCCATGCCCTAAGTGGCCCTAGACCAGGCATCTCTTTTTCTTTGTGTGGTTTACTTCACTCAGGCCCCTCCGTTATTATACGTAGTAGTCGAGATCGTGGTCGTCGTAGTAGTAAGAAGAAGAAGAAGAAG
>CAJNDV010037314.1:6366-19909 GCA_905221635.1 Symbiodinium sp. CCMP2456 | reverse complement strand
CAAGTCTCGGGAAGTTTAGGGTTTTGCGGTTTTGCGGTTTTGGGGTTTTGGGGTTTGGGGTTTTGGGGTTTTGGGGTTTGGAGTTTAGGGTTTAGGGGTTTTGGGGTTTTGGGGTTTAGGGTTTTCGGGGCAGCTCCGAAGATGATTGTATTGCTGCAGCGCACATCCGAAAACCCTTTTCTTGCATGCAGTCTGCAGGGACTCTACCGGGAAAGGCTTGTATCCGAAAACCCCTTAACCCTAGAACCCCAAACCTTTTTTTTGAAACTAGGCTTGCAGCTGCCGACCTAAAACTCAACACCCTAATCCAGTTCTGTTTGGGTCCCAGTGACTTCCAGCGTCCGCCAGGTGTCCGCAGTGACTTGGCATGGGAGGCCGGCGAGGGCGTGAGCGCCTGCCCGTCCTCGCGCTCACGACTCGAACACTCCAGGCGAGGCTTGTGTTATTAGGTCAGCGTGGCTGGGTAAAATAGAGATCCAAGCCGGATTGACAGAGAAAGCATCAACTCAAGTTAAAACAACCTGTTACAAGGGTTTAAGGTTTAAGTTTAAGATTTACGGTTTGTACGGAGCTTGGCTGGGGAAGGAGTTTAGACTGATGTTTGAGACTGCCGGGCTTTTTCACAGAACTCGCATGTCTACGTCGACGGAGTCGGAAGGTTGTCAGTCCCTTAAACCCTAAAGATTTAGGGTTTAGGGTTCAGGGTTTAGGGTAAAACCCGATGTCCTACTACAGAAGGCACCCGTCGTTTTCCTTGAGGTGTGGTACGAAGCTCGGGGTATTGATGAAATCCGCACGCCGGCCCAACCCCACACATCACAGCCAAAGACCTACAGAAGCAAGGTGAACCCCAACCCATCAACCCGTTGACCCTTTCTTTCTATCCAAAACCAAAATCCCTAGACCTGCAAAGACCCTACATGAGCCTGAAATATTTGCTGGTGGGCCATCAGAACCACACACGGGTCGAAAGGTACGGTCTACAAGTGGTTCAGAATTTGGGGCTGCCGGACCCTCTAAATGAAAAGCGTAAAGGAAAAAAGTGTAAAGGACCGAACCCCGCCTCCTCTGAAAGCATCGTGGCTTCCAGAGACTTCGACATCTGTGCGACGACCTGCACTGCTCAAAGCTAATCACCTTGTCAGAACCATTATTCTTGATGTTGTTGTGGTTACCGTTACTATACCCAGGATGACAGTCAGTATGGTACTGTTGATGATATACGTCCTGCATTTCCTGAAGGACCCAAAACTATGGGAATTATGTCATATTCCTTATTATGGGTACCCTAGACCCTAAACCCTTCTCAACTAAACCCTATATGGTAGATTCCTTATTCTGGGTAATGCAGGATTTATCTCATCAACCGTAATTGCTAGCAAGAGCTCCGTCTCTCGAGGTCTTGCAGGGCCAGTTCGGGATATCGGCCTCTTTCTAGAGTCCTCTAAACCCTAAACCCTACACCCTGACCCTAAGTCCAAGCCCAAACCCTAAACTTTGGCCCTAAACCCTAAACACAAAGCCCTTAAACCCTAAACCCTGGAATTTTCAAAGCTTTCAGAGTCTGGGGGTTGCAGGACCATTCAGCCTTCCAGGTTTGGATTTCAAGCTTCGGGGGCTTGGGGCTTTCGGGATTTGGAGTCTTTGCTTTTAGAGTTTAAGGTTCAGGGTTTAGGGTTTAGGGTTTAGGGTTTAGGGTTTAGGGTTTAGGGTTTAGGGTTTAGTTGTTTCGGGTTTAGGGTTCAGGATTTGGGGCGATGGAGCTCTGGACCACATTGCGCTGAAGTGAAGTGAAGCCCTGGAGCCTGGAGCTCCAAGGCTTTAGATTTAGGGTTTGGGGGTTGGGGTTTAGGGGCTTTAGGGTTTGGGTTGAGGGTTTAGGGTTTAGGGTTTAGGAGTTTAGAGGGTTTTGGGGGTCGGGGTTCACCCTGTCACATCACCTCTGATCAGACTTCACCCAAAAAACAAACATTGGTCAATTGGGCTTTGTCACCTAGGACCGCCCGGCATCGCCTCTACTCTGCCTGATGACGCTGCACTGAATCGCCAGGCATTGCATAACGTTGGGGTTTTTCATGGGGTTAGCATGTGCGAAGCGCAGCGCCTTGGATGGCAAGACATTGTGCTGTGGTGCATTCTATTGCATGTCACAGTATGCCAAGGGTCTGCTAGATATGGGAGGTTTGGCGGCCTGGCATACAAATCGTTCTGCAATGTGAGCTTCTTCAGCCCCACAAACATCATCACCCTCGGCAGCAAAGTCACGATCATCTTCCTCTTCGCCACCGTCATCATCAACTGCCCTACGGAGAGATCGGTTCATGTCGACGAAACCCTAAACCCAGAGGTTCCAGAGACCCAAGCCTTTTTTTCTTCTGAGGGCTCGCGCTTTTGGCTGTGCCATAGATATGGAGGCTTGCGGCCTCCCATCATGCCATGAAACCAGGCCCGAATCCCTAAAAAGACCTTACATTGTGAGGGCCTATAGGGTTTTAGGGCTTTAGGATTTCGGATCGGAGTTTCCGAGCCAACGTCCCCGAATACTTCTAAACGATCCATACCAACACTCCTCCGCTCCTGCTAGAACCCCTGCACACCCTAGCAAACCCCATGAGGACACCCGTTTACGCCGTAAAACGACTCGAGCGACCAGACGACTGAACTGCTCCAACCCAGTACATCAGACCTCCAAAGCATATCCAAACCTTACATCAACGCTACCAGAACCCTACACAAAGCGTACATAATCCCCGCACGGCCGAGATTTCACGAAAGTTGACCACACCTAGAAACTTGTAGGCAAACCCTTGCGGCTTACAACCCACAAAGCCTTGCGTAAGACCCGCTGACACCTTAAACCCTAAACCATAAACCCTGAACATCCCTGAACCCTAAACCCTAAACCTATGCACCGCCCCTCCGCTTCACGGCGACACCGCCCCTCCGCTTCACGGCGATGCCCAGCTCCCAGCGGCAGACAGGGAAGGTGCCGGCGAAACTCCAGGTGCGAAGCTCCTTCCGTTTAGGGGATCCTTCGAATTATTCCATAAGGGCTCCTTAAGGGTTCAGGGTTTAGGGTTTAGGGTTCAGGGTTTAGGGTTCAGGGTTTAGGGTTTAGGGTTCAGGGTTTAGAGTTTAGGGTCCCTAGAAAGGGTTCCACAAGGGTTCCTACAAGGGATTACTTGATGGGCCCGATAGGGGGCTTTTTTGTAGGGACCCTGAACAGAATAGGATTTCCCTCCTTAGGGATTTCAGCAGTCACAACTGGGACAAGCCGGACAAGGATTCTGGTCCGAGCAACTCACGACGACGCTTCGATCGATCGCGTCTTTGGAGGTTTCGGGGTTTAAAGTTTGGAAGCTTGGTAAGCCCTAAGCCATTTTGAACCCGGCTCTGTGCTATCAGCTGGGCAGCAGGCATGATAATTGCACGCCTGTCTGGAACGCCAAACACTAAGCCTTTTATTTTTGAACCAGGTCTCCCTAAGCCCTAAACTGCCCTTTTGCAGCAGGCTTCTCTCGCCCGGAACTGC
This sequence comes from Symbiodinium sp. CCMP2456, assembly GCA_905221635.1. NCBI lineage: Eukaryota > Dinophyceae > Suessiales > Symbiodiniaceae > Symbiodinium > Symbiodinium sp. CCMP2456. The sequence goes on along the minus strand of CAJNDV010037314.1, from coordinate 16,377 downwards.
CGTCGCCGTAAACCCTTATCCTTGTGCCACCCCGGCGTCCTCGACCCAGGGCTGCGACGAGAGGAGCTCGATAGAGTCCCGATCGCAGTGGCAAACCCTGGGAGTTCAAGGGCAGGGTTCCGGGCCTAGCATTTAAGCTAGGTTCTCCAGTGACCCCCTATCTAAGAAGGGTACCCTTTTTGCTAGTATTCGGTTTTCGATAAGGAAGCCCCAAAACAAAAAGGGCAAAAGGGTACTACTGGGGAACCTAGTAAGGGTTTAGGGTTCAGGGGTTTCGGAGGAGGGCGCACTCGAAAGCATTTCTCTTTCTGGCGGGGGGAGGGGGCAGCGGCAACATGAACGGAGGGATAAAGAGGGAGGGCGGGAGTGGAGAGAGGCAGAGGACAAACAAAGAATAATAATACTGGGAGGGGGGGGGCGGGGTGGGGAGGGTTGGGGGCGGAGGGAGGGGCATGTTCGAGCAAAGGAGGGGAGGAGGGTGCGCAGCGTTTTGGAGACTTCCAGCAAATGAGGGGGAGGGAGGGAGGTCGGGAGTGGAGTTGCTGCCACGCGGCCACGCCGGACTCACAGCATGCTGGAGTAGCCGCAGCGGTGGAAACTCCTGGCAGGCACGTCTGCACTCGGAAAGATCCTGCGGCGACTCCATTGCTACGTGCTTGCTTGCACCTGGGAACACCAAATCAGACACTCCAAGAAACCGGGGGGGCATTTTTGGGCATCTGCAATTGCAGAATTTCTGCGGGCGGTCCCAATTTCGACAAGAAGGGAGCGACCAGTGCCACCTCAGAGCTCGAGTCTTGGCCCCTACCATCCCCAAACCCGCAGAGGTCCGACAGCACGTGCTCGGAGAAGTAGACGCGCCCACCGGGCTTGAGGTGTGCATCGACGGCACGGAAGAAGTCCTGCTCATGCTATGTGGGAGTTTCCGAAAATAGGGGTACCTTATTTTGGGGGTCCTTACAATAAGGGTCCTACTATTTAGGGTACTATATTAGGGTCCCTATGTTCGGAAACTCCCATGTCTGTAAAGGTCACGACCGGCACTCCTAAGACGAGCTGGCCATCTTAGCGAGTTGGTAGTAGGTCCCCTGGCCCGAACACTCCGTAAAGCAGAGGGCGCAAGACTGGACAGAGCAGTGCTGCCAACCGAACTTGCCTCAAAGCCTTCGTCCACAGCGCCCCTAATTACCCCTTGCCCAAGTTTGAGGACGGGCTCCAAGCCGAGCAGCCAGGAACCCTCCATACTCGCACTTCGCGCGCGAAGCTAGCTTGGCCTTTGAACCCAGAGAAAGTACGCTGACCCGAACTGCGTTTAAAGAAGCATAACTGGGAATGATAATGCCACTCAATGACCACTTCCACAAGACTGTATGATGCTTTGACTATGACTGCTGCAGAGCTTGAACTAAGTCTGGCACCATGGCTACCACAGTCAGATTCAGCGCTCGTCATGACAGTCGACACTGCTAACTTCGTCATGAACATCATGGTGCTTGTCGTTTGGTTATGACTAGTTCACCTTTTGAACCCTGCTCAAGAAACGCTCCAACTGGTTTCAACATGTCTCAGCACTCCGACGCCCAACTGCCTTCTGGCACGGCACCTCACAAAGGACATTGCCTCCGCACCGGAAGACGGCGTTACACGGTGTTACTTCCAGGGCATCTGTTTGAAGCCCCTCGGAGGTCGGGGATTTAGGGAGCAGAGGGCTTTGGGCAAAAGTCTTGCTGCGGGTTTGTGGCCTCTTCTGGAAGTGGCGGTGTCTGGAAGACTCATGGTTCGGGATGTGCAGGGTCGAGACTGCTGGCGAGCTGAAGAGGCTGGGCTCTGTCAAGGAACATGCATGGAAGCATCATCGCTGCGTCTGCTAGTGCCGCTCGTGCTCCTACCGCGGCTAGCATTACCACTACCACCTTCAACGAGAACGACGACTGCAATTGGTGCGGCTGGCTTTGCTGACTGCTGTGTCCACTACGACTGCGATACTAGCCCACGATCACTACGCAGTCGGTTATCCTCATTCTTGCTCTCGAGTTTGGCGTCAAGTGGTTGACGGCTTTGCCGGGTAATGGAAAGAGCCGACCATCAGCGAGATAGCAGGTTCGTGGCCATCTGTCCTTATAGTATATATGCACGTACACATGTATGATTCTCATACACTAACTACAATACACCATAGAACACTATAAAATATTATGGTATACTACAATATACTATAATCTACCATAACAGACTACAAGACTATAATACATACCACATGATAATATCATATCGAACTAGGCTCATAAGTTCAACCCAGATAGAGATCCCAGTCTGCCGCAGCCACGCTGCCGAAAACAATGCTGTCAAACTGCTCTGTCGGCGGGAGGTCCTGCTCAACATCAAGGTCTTGGGTCAAGGTCGCCTATGATAGAGTTTAGGGTTTAGGGTTTAGGGTTTATGGGTTTATGGGTTTATGTGTTTAAGGTTTAGGGTTTACTTTGCTTTGCTTGTGGATAAAGCTTCTTCTTGCATCCTCATACTGCTCCAGCCTCACTCTAAGGTTGTTTAGTTTGTCGTCGTACATGCACAGCATTGTTTACCATTGCAGTTTGGAAGTATTGCGCAATGTTACGAACTTTTGTCATGCTCGGACAACTTTCACACTGGTCTACTCCTGCATGAATACATTCTTACATCTTGGGATTACCCCTCTTCCGAACAGCATAATCAGCTTGGCGCCCTAGAGCGGTGTCAGAATACAGGCTCCGTACTGCCTGTATGGACTGCTGCTGTTTCGGCTCTCATAAACGGCTGTGCGTCTGGCATTCGGTAGCGAATTGTGATGTGACAAAACACTCGCCTACGCACGCTGTGGCGCGCGCGGGTACACTCACACACATGCATCAACTCAACTGCCAACACCTAGTCGGCACTAGAATGCAATTACACCTTTAGTACACCCTTGCTTTATCAAAGGTGAAGAACTGGTGCTATCGTATGACGAGGCTATGCCATCTTTCTACCGACCCTGAGCTACTCCGCTGAATGCTTCATTAAGGTTTGAAAGCTTACTACTTCGGCATGTTGCAATGCTCGTTATTGCACGTTTTGCTGCTGAATCGGTTGCTACATTCTGGGAATCGATGTGTCGGCCGCACCATTCAATATCATCTTTGTGTGTCGTTTCACTAGTACTGTCTGCCTTTGCTCTGAAAGCTGCCTAAATCGTGTGCGACATTCTCGTGGTATGACTACACAAGTACATGTTTGGGGACCCATGCCAACCATCGTGCTTCTCCTTCCTGCTCACTGTGACTGCTTGTACTACCTAGTAAGGCCTAGGGAGCTGTGTTTTAGCATCTCTCGTGCCTAGAAGCTTTCCGGAATCATCCAGGCGCCCTAAACGCAAATTCCCTGGCCCTGAATCCCTGCACCCCTAGCCCTAGACACCCAGAAAGCAGCCTCCAAGAAAGCGGAGGTCATCTCCACTTCCAAGCTTGGCATCTGCTTCTTTGCCACCTCCAGACAAACGGAATGGGGATGCTTTTGCACAGCCTTGATTGGACCTCGCCCGGCCAGGTTCCCCACAGCAAACCCAAAATCCTAAACCCCTGAACTTGAACCCCTGAACCCCTAAACTTTAAACCCAAAACCCTACACCCCTTTTTTTGAACCCAGTCTTTGATCATCAGCTGCACCCCTAAACACTAAACCCAAAACCCTAAACCCCTAAACCCCTAACGCCCTTTCGGCTCAAATGGGTGTCGGAGTTGCAGTGCTTATCTCTCCGTTGAAAGGGCAGTCACCAGACACAAGCCGTGCAGCACATGATCCTAAATTGCAACTGAAGTCTCAGCCTCACACGGGGTTTAGGATTTAGGGTTTAGGGTTTAGGATATGAAGCCTGCACTAGAACTCAACATCCCGAACCAAGCTTCGCGTCGCGATCGTGAGACAATGGGCAACACAGACGAAGTAGAGCAAATGCTCTGAATGCGGAAACCCAGCGACCTGCCTCTACGTTGGCACGGAGCGCGGAGTGAAGGTGGATGTTTGGCTCCTGCTGTCTGCACGAACTCTCCACGTTCTTCCGCAGTAATGTAGGGGCCTTAATACTTAGAATAGGGTTTTGGGGCCCATTATACTACAATTATAATAAGGAGCCCCCATGGTATTTGTTGGGGCCCCTATATTATCATGAAGACTCGACGCTTTGATTGACCGCCGTGAGATCGGACTGCGCATCCTACATCACAGGAAGAAAACACATCTGCTCCTCATTGCTCGATCTTTCCGCAGCCTCACCTTCACCAGCCTATTCGGGCGTGGACCCTGCAATATCCAGCCAACCACACAGCCACCCCCGCGCGTGAAACCAGAACCCTTTACAACAGTGCCTTAATCCTTCACCCCAAGCCATCGAAACCAAATGTTGACACCACTATTCTTGCTTTTGTTCTTGACCCTACGCCCCTAAACTTTGTAAACCCTAAGGAATCCAGCCCGAACCGCCCACAGGTCCAGCATCAACGCACGACGGACGCCACCGCGAGGAACCCGTCGACACGACTCCACGTAGTAGGGGAGGTACCTTCTTCTGCTGGGCGTCTTAAAATTGAGAGTACCTTCTGTCGGGTACAGGGGGTTCTTTGTCATAGAAGTACCCTACTTTGGAGTCCTCGTGGGTCCCCCATATTCTGAAACTCCCCGAGCAGCTTTGGTTTACTATTCCTTGGTCATCTGGGGATATACCTCTTGCGCACGACAGCGCCGCAAAGCCTTGTGCGAGCTTTCAGAAAACAGAGGACCCTAATGTCGAACCCTCAAAAGCCGGATCCTTACTGTAAGGATACCACGTAAGGTACCCTCGTCTCTCTGAGGCTTTGGGCCACACCTCTTTCCCAAGTCAAGCTTCGAGCGTGAGGGTGGAAACTGAGAACGGTTCACCTTAAACCCTTAACCTACCTTGGAAGCTTGCATGGGTCCAAGCTAAGAGAGGCTTTTGGCTTTAAGAAGAACCGGACCAAAGGTATGAATATCTGGGGGCACCAGCAGCAGTAATAGCAGTAGACCAGGGCCTAAGTAGTTTGGGGAGTCGGAGTTTGGGGCCAAGTCTCGGGCATCGGGGAATAATGTAGGGGCCGTAATAATTAGAATAGGGTTTCGGGGATATATATATATATACATACATACATACTATAATTACAATAAGCAACCCCCAAAATAGTATAGGTACTTATTCAGGCCCCTGTACTCGCTGTTACGGGCCTAGGCCTATTGGGTTCAAGCGCTCATGGGTGCAGGATCAGGGCTTCTCGGAGGCAGCGTTTGATGCAACAGCGCCGGCACACACGTACTAAGGGACCGAGGTGCATTCCATCCCCACACCCGACGTCCAAGACCTCGACGGTTTGCAGTTTAGATTTGCTGACTCCTGCTTTGAAAGCTCAGACCCGGATTGATTGGAACTGGGCACTGTGACAAACGGCCGGGTTTAGGGCACACGGCGCGTGCAGTCCAAAGCTTACAAATGAAGGTGCAGTATGGACCTTTATCATCAGAATAGGGTGTTGGGCTCCATTCTACAATAAAAAAAAGGAACCCAAAAAAAAATATAGGTAGCTGTTGAAGCCCCTATAGTGTGCTAGTGACGCTGCGTTCGCCCTGCTCAGGCATACTCGTCTGTTCTAAGGTGCAACATCACGCAACGCCCGAAACCTCAAATCCTGGAAACCGCAATACCCTGGTGGGCAAAAAGCCGAAACTCCAAACCCTACACATGCATGAAAGAAGATCAACATAAGTGATTACCTCTATGTATGTATGTATGTATGTATGTATGTATGTATGAATGTATGTATGAATGTATGTATATGTATATGTATATGTATATGTATATGTATATGTATGTGTATCGGTGTATATGTATGCGTATGTGTCTGTGTCTGTGTGTGTGTGTGTGTGTATTTGCATATGTAGAGGTAAATGTATCTGTATACGTGTATGTATATGTATATGTAAATACCTACACGTATATATACACAGATTCGAGATTCAAGATGCTGGATTATTATAGGGCCAAGGATTAGGAACTAAAGGGTAAGGTTTGGGATTTCGAGTGTAAGGTTGAAACTCCTTTGCAGGGCACCCTGAACCCCAAACCCTAGACCCTAGAGACCCATAAACCCTAACCCTTAAACCCCTCAACGATTTCGCCCAGCTTCGTCCCCTTTGATGCCCTTCAACAGCTCCTTCCTGACGGGCAAGAAGTGGTGGTCCACCTGGGATTAGAAGCGCTGACATCCTGTCTTTGGTGAACGGACACCTGCTAGACCAAGATCTTGTTATAACTTCTTACAAAACTGTCGTGTACCAGACCCTCACTCACTGCCATTTTTTGGTATAGATCAGAAATGGAGTGAGTGCGGAAGCATCGCAGTCTGAGCACACACACACACACACGTATAGGGAATTTACGGATTTGTTTTTCGAAGCCCCCACCTGCGTCATGAGGAATGGGATCAACTTGGCCTCAAACCTCTTGAAGGTGTCCTGGGCTTAGTGCCCAGCCGAAGCATTCAAAAACCCACTAACCCTAAACCCTAAACCCTAAACCCACTTTAAAAAACCTGCGAGTGTCCTTGAAGAACGCAGCCGCCAGCCCCACGATGCCGAGCAGTGCGATACCCGGGGCGGAGAGCCGCGCTGCCTCTGTCAGAGGTCCTAAGCCCTAGCGTTTAGGGTTCAGGGTTTAGGGTTTAGGGTTTAGGGTTTAGGGTTTAGGGTTCAGGGTCTAGGGTTTAGGGATTAGGGTTTAGGGTCTAGGGCTTAGGCCCTAAACCCCAAGCCCTCAATCTTAAATCCTTCCCAGAGACTCCAATACCCCTTAATTAAGGAATATACCTTAAATCATATTAGGGATCCTACTATAATTTACGGTATATTCCTAAATTAAGGGATAATGGAGTCGCTGGGTTAAGCTCTAAACCTTGAACCCTAAACTTGGCGCTAAAACCCTAAACATCCCTACACCTCAAACCCTAAAGCCTCAACCAAACCTTAAAATCCCAAAGCCTAATTAGACCTCAACCCGAAACCCCAAGCCGTGCCTGGAAACCACCACTCTTGCAGAGCTTCAGGACACCCATCCCAAGAGCTCCAGCAAGACCAAAGCCTCGACTTTGCTTAGGGTTCAGGGTTTAGGGTTTTGGGGTTTAGGGTTTAGGGTTTAGGGCTTAGGGCTTAGGGTTTAGGGTTTAGGGTTTAGGGTTTAGGGCTTAGGGTTTAGGGTTCTTGCTTAGGGCTTAGGGCTTAGGCTTTAGGGTGTTTTCCCTCTCGCATAGCAGAGATCAAAGCTCTCAGCGAAGCCACACGGGATCCACTAAAAAGGTTTAGGATTAAGGGGGGGGCTCCCTTAATGGCTTCTTTTCGGGCTCCTTCTAAACCCTAAACCCTAAACCCTAAACTCTAAGGATTCCACTGATTCCACTCAAGCTCCCATAGGGGTTTTCGGGGGCTCAAGAGCTTTTGGGGCTGCTGGGCTTCTCCGGGGCTGGAGAGCTCTCTGCGGCTCCCAGAGACTCCCAAAAAACTAAGGAATCGACCCTCGATCCTCTTGGGGTCCCTAAACCCTAAACCCTAAACCCTAAACCCTGAACCCTAAACCCTAAACCCTAAACCGTTCCTATGATCAGTTAAGGCACCTTCGTAAATTAAAGGGGCCCCTGGGAGTCTCGGGGCTTTGATGGATCTTCGAGGCCTCTTCTGCGCGGACTCCTGAGGGGTCCAGGGCGAAGGCCAGGGTTTAGGGGCTTAGGGTCTAGGATCTAGGGTCTGGGGTTTAGGGTTTAGGGTTTAGGGTTTAGGGTTTAGGGTTTAGGTGGACCCTAAACTCTAAACCCTAAACCGTCAGGCTTCGGACTTTCGGTTTAGGGCTTCGATTTTTTTTTGGGCGGGGCTTCAGGGGCTGTAGGCTTAGGGGCTTAGGGTTTAGGGCTTCAGGGATTTCGGGCTTAGGGCCTAGAGGGGTTCAGAGGGGTTGAAGGATTCAGGGTTTCAGCCGTTTCAGCTGCAGGGCTCTTACCTCCAAGGGTAGGGCAAAGGCGTCGGGTTTAGGCTTGGGGCCGAGGCTTCCGGATCTAGGAAAGAAACCGGCAGCCTCTACAAGGACCCAACGGGGATTGCTTCCCTTCTCTAAAGTTTTAAAGGGCTCATTGCAGGGTTTACTACAGCAAGGACGACGACAGCTTTTTTCGCTAAGGAAGGCCGGGAAGGTGTCGGGCTGTCGCCCGAAGACAGCCCAAGCCCAAGCAGAAAGAAAGGACCAGGACGCCTGTTCGTCCAGTCAAAAGGATACCACGGTTTAGGGTTTAGGGTTTAGGGCTTAGCCCCCAGGCCCTAACAGACGGCAAGATGTAGCGAGGAGTCACCCACCTCACCGCAGGCCCCATCCCGGAAGAGAGAGTTGACCAGGCACGGTTCGGCGGTCACAGCTCCACTGCAACCACGCGGCCCATCCAAGGAGGCATCAGCAGGTGACCCCGGACGTCCAGCTGTGAGATGCCTTGCATGAATAACGGGTGGAGGGGTCGGTTACTTCGGGCTTCGGGATTGCTATCCTGGACCGACAAAGCCTTTTTGGGGAAGCGCTTGAAAACTGATGGCGCATGCTGGGCGATGGTGTCTCAAGCAAAAGACGAGCATATGTACCTCAGGCTCGTCGGCTTTAGACTGCAGGCGTCGGTTGGAAGTACCGCGCCAGGTGCCCTGCACTCCATCAAGAGAAGGCTCGTCATTGAAGGCCCTGGCCCAAGCCCTAATGCCCGCAGACAGCCGCCGAGTGGAACCCCGACCCCCTAAACCCCAAATCTTCGGCCGCGTCACGGAACTCCTCCCCATCGAAGACAACGGCTTCGCTGCTAGGCTTCGCCATGAGGCACGGAGGCTTCGTAGCTATCTCCGTATTAGAAGAAGGCGACTTAGTGTGGTACCTTGAGCTGACTGCGCGTTTCTTTTCGGCATCTGCTTCCCGGCTTAGGGGCTCTTGCTATTTGGGGTTGCGATCGGGTGTGGGGGCCGCTGGCCTACTTCACCATGGCAGCAACCGCAAGCGTCAGGCAGCAACGCACATGTTGAGTCCGGTGCTCTCGTGGAAGAGCCAATATAATGCCGTTTCATCGATTGGACTTAAGTCTAGCTGAAACTCCTGCTTCCCACCTCAACCCAAGTTAACTACAAAACAAACTCTCAACCCGCCCAAAGCCTCAACTTTAAGCGTAAGCGCTGGACCCTACTCCCGAGCGCAAGGGCTTAAATGCAGAAGCCGAAGAATGAAACCAGGGATTTGGAAGGTCCTACACTACACACATCCGTATCAGCATTATGGTTGCTATTGTTCTTACTAATAATCTTATTACGATTATTATTGTTATTAGGAAATTGTTATTACTAATAGTATGATTACGATTATTATTGTTATTAGGAAATTGTTATTACTAATAGTAGTATTACGATTGTTATTGTTATTAGGAAATCAACCCCCAACAGGTCACCCTTCAGCTTTCCCACGGCCTCTACCAATGCCTGGTGGCGTTCGCGCCGCTGATAGCTTTCCTGTCCAGGTTTCAGGGCCCTGCGCTGTCTTGGAGGTTCATGGGTGGTAGTGGGGCTATAACCCACCTAATATTATGGGCTATAAGTATAGTTTCCTTGCTCATAACCCCAGTTATAACTATCCATGAACCTCCAAGTACGCCGTCGCAGCTCGGACAAGCCAGAGGCATCGGCGTCGATCAAGAAAGCCTCGACCCTCACTCCCGCTCATTTCCCTTGCTCACTGGAGGACAGATGTTGCTGTCTACCAAAACCTCCGCAAATTCCCTCCGGCACCCCCTATCTAAGTGACCGGTCATCGGCAGAGGTTCCAACAGACGGGACAGGAATCCAAGAACACCCTAAACCCTACACCCTTTTTGTTGAGCAGGGACTGCAATGCACTAAACCCCTAAACCCCTACACCCCAAACCCGAA
>CAJNDV010037313.1:8714-19911 GCA_905221635.1 Symbiodinium sp. CCMP2456 | reverse complement strand
GCTTCATGGTTTAGGGGTTTAGGGTTTAGGGCTTTATGGTTTAGAGGTTTCAGGTAAAATGTTTAGGGTTTAGGGTAAGGAAGATGCAGAGTGAAAGGATCTAAGGACTTGGGTTCATGGGTAGCCCGGTTGAGTAAAGTGCACACCGTGAAGTTTGTAGGTTACCCTAAATCCTAAACCCTAAACCCCTAAACCTTCAACCCTAAACCCTTAAACCCTGAACCCCTCAACCCCTAAACCCTAAACCCTAAACCCTAAACCCTAAACCCTAAACCCTAAACCCTAAACCCTAGCTCTAAAGCTTTCGCTGAGAGTGCGGAGCTTGGCGCTTTTCGAGGCGTTGAGGATGTATGCGGCGGGCACGGCTTCAGGGCCTCCGGCTTTGGCGTTTTTTTGGGGGTGTTATTTATGAGAACCTCGGCTAATAGTCAAGTTCTCCACATTTGGATCCCTGTCAGGGTCCTGTGTATAAGGGTGCCGTACTATATTCGGGACCTTAACAAGGACCCTGATTTAGAGAACTACCCATGTACTGGTTTCTAGTTTATACACCGAAACCCCTCTCCAAATGTTCGGGCACCTCTCTTTAGCAGACTCACCCATCCAGGCTGTTGTGGTTGGTCCATGAAGCTCCGCGTGAGCTTTCGCAGACGCCAACCCTAAACCTTAAAGCCTAAACGGTATAAACCCTATGAGCCCTAAACCTTAAGCCCTAAGCGGTAAGCTTTATGCCTATAAACCCTAAACTGCAATTGCAAGGCCAACGCCCACCTTACAGCTTACCCAGAGTCTCCATTGTAGTTCCTTGTTTGGGACATAGCACGCTACATAAAGTATTGGTTAAGCCGGAAGGAACCACAAGGGATACTGTAGGCAGGGTTTAGGGTTTGTTAGACCGGTAGTCATAACCGAACAAATGCTGATATCGTGTTTGTGGGTAGTGGTAGCAGCACTAGTCGCCGTAGTATGAGCCACTGGCAGCGGCGGCAGCAGTAGGTTCACTCAGGCTGAAGGCTCGCAACATCAGGTGCAGCAGTGCGGTCGCGATCATGAGTGCTCTGACCTTAATTATTTAGATGTTGTTATCATCACTGCTTGCCCACCTTTTGGCATGATATATTTTCAATCGTTTAGGATCACCCGGGCGTTCCTTCATTCATAGGTCCAAGTGCAAGTGATTCTTTGATAGGTCCCTAAACCCTAAACCCTAAACCCTGAGAGTGCGCGACTAGCAGCATGCAGAAGAGTTTCGGGACACAGCCCTGTCGTGTGACAAGTAACAACCCCTTAAGGTTAGGGTTTAGGGTTTAGGGTTTACCTATAAACCCCTTCAGCCCTATCAGAGCGTCCTCGATTCTATTCTAAACCCGAAAACCGTGAAGGCAACAGCCCTTAAACGTACCCCTACCTGCCTTACCGAAAATTGTGTCTCGCTCCAGGAGTGTCGAAGTTTCGAAAACCGGGAGCATCAAGGAAGAATTAATGGAGCACACTCACACTATGCAGACTCGATCTTCTCATGACTCCCGGAGGCCTGATTCGGGCTTGTGGTTGAGAGGGTTACGGGGTGTTGGTTTAGGGTTTAGGGTTGAGAGGTTTACGGTTTTTATGCATTATGAGTTGAAAAAGTTTAGAGTTTAGGGGTTGAGGCTCTAGGGGTTTAAAACCCCGGGTCGATATTTCAGGCTTGCTGTAAGGGTGCAGGAGGCCAATGCAGCAGCATGCCTGTGCTGAAGTGTCGTAACCGCAACCAAAACTCCTGTCGTCAAGCGAGATACCAGAGTCAGAAAGAAAAGAACAACGGCTGGATGACAGGATGACGTAACTCGCTCGGAAGACGCGCAACGCGAGCAGCGAAGAGAGTAACTCGAAGCACCAACAAAAGGCCGATTGGTGGTGTCCCAGTAGTCGTCTTTGGTCTCGGTCGGTGTGCTAGGTTTTGTCATCGTGATCTTATCAGGACTCATGGTGTCGTCGTGGTGGCCCTGCTGGTGTTAGTAGTGGTGGCGGTCGTCGTGGCCGTGGCCTCCGCGGTGGTTGTGGTGGTGCTTTAGTACTTGTGCTGCTGCTGCTGCTGCTGCTGCTACTACTACTACTACTACTACTACTTTAAAATACTAGTAGCAGTAGTAGTAGTAGTAGTAGTAGTAGTAGTAGTAGTAGTAATATTAGAAATATTAGTAGTAGTAGTACTAGTAGTAGTAGTCGTCGTCGTAGTAGTAGTAGCAATAGTAGTAGTAGTAGCAGCAGCAGCAGCAGCAGCAGCACCACCACCACCACCACTGAAGAGGCACAGCCATAGGCCCTAGGCTGTCGACCCAAGCATCCGTGCGTGCGTTTTGGACAGGAGACGTGCGCTGTCGAGCAAGTTTGTCAAAGCAAAGACTGCAAAGATGGACACCAGTGGAGCGTCATGGAAGGACTGCACGGTTCTGACCCAGTGTGCTGTGATGTACACCCGCAACAAGTTTATGGCAAATCTGTTCGCGTTGATTGTTTTGGTCGACTTCCTGTGTACATGCATCGATGTTGACACCCGAGCCACCGGAGCAAACACTGGTGATGTGGTACAGATCACAGCAGACTTGTGTCTTTGCGCATATTCCATCGACACGGTTCTCGTGGTCATAGCGAAAGGACTACGGATACTTCTGGATCCGATGATGATGACCGACGCTTTTGTTCTCACCTGCGGCTATGTGGAGACACTCATGCAGTACATGGGCTACGGCGACCTTATGAGCAGTGTTGCCGTGTTCAGAATGCTGCGATTAGTACGAATCCTGCGTGTTACGAGAGTGCTAAGACGCACGGGAGGCTTTCGCGAGTTGCAGAAGCTCATCCGCATGTTGTCCACATGCTTGAAGACACTTTTCTGGTCGTTCATATTCTGCTTTGTCATGATGACGGTGTGGGCGCTCCTGATCGTAGAGCTAGTCAACCCCTTGATGGAGGAGGTTTTCCAAGATTGCCTGGAGTGTCAGAAATCAACATCTTCTGTCATGCGTGCGAACGTGCTTCTGTTCAAGACAGTGATCGCTGGCGACAGCTGGGGACAAATTTCTGTGCCCATGATGGAGGAATATCCTCTTACTGCGATTATATTCATGGGGTCCCTTCTGACGCTGGTTTTTGGCGTCATGAACCTTATCGCGCAGCCCTCAGTTTCGGATGCCCTGTGATTCAGATTGCTTGTTAGGCAACATCACACCTGCAAGTGTGGGATTAATGCGTTGGGGCAAACCCGAGTATTCCCCCGCAACTGTGACATCTCTTGCGAACGTCTTTGCTTGGGTTTCTGTGGTGCAGAATCCCCCGCAACACTGTTGTAACTTATCAGACCCCTATCCTTCCTTGCAATTCGTCGAACTAAGCCGGACCTGCACCCCCTTTGTTGGCACTTTGTCGACGGTAGCTTTTTTTCTTCTGGAAGCCATACAGCACAGGCTGCGGGCAAAGAGCAGTTTCAAGGCATTTCACGTTATCAGAAGCTGAAGTCGCCAGTAAATTGAAACTCAACCGCCAACGGCCTTTAAGGGTTTAGCCTAAACACTTTCATAAACCCTAAACCGTTTAGGGTTTATGAAAGTTTGGGGTTTAGTGGTGTCGGGTTTATTGGGCTTGAGGCATTACTGCAGTTGCCGCCTTGTCCAGGCCCTTAAAATAGGTCAGTCGAGGCAGGGTGTTGGATTGCCTCAGCAGAACAGAACAACCCTCATCTTCGCAAGAGTAGCAGAATTCTCCATCAGCTGAGAACTGTTTCACATGGCAGTGTTGTTCCGGGTCAACAAATCCTTGGTGTTCTTCTGGTTGGCTCTTAGGACTTTAACTTTTTGGTTTTCTATATAACTACAATAAGGAGACTAAAAGTTTAACTTTTTGGAGGGGTTCAGAAGTCAGCCAAGAATCCTTATCCTTATTCCTCCCAATTTCAATCCCGACACTGCTCTTCGACTTCGTGCCTGATTCGAACGCTGGTTGACTTCAACCCCGACGCATGAAAAGCGCCCGAACCCCTCATGCTCGCAAAGGGCCCTAAGTACCTAAATGAGGGATACTTACCTCTCCGAACCCTCAACCCTAAACCCTAAACCAATCCATCTTGGTAATTGATATTATCGAAACCCTAAACCCTAAACCCTAAACCCTAAACCCTAAAGAGGTCCTTAGAAGATTCTGCGGGACTGGGGTTCCCCATTAGAACTCGAAGCCCTAGAGTTAATGTAGGGGCCTTAATACTTAGAATAGGGTTTTTTGGGGGTTCCTTTACAGGGATCCTCAAAAGGGTTCTATAAGGGCTACTACAAGGGTTTAGGGTGCAGGGGCCTTAATAGTTAGAAAAGAGTTTTGGGGCTCCTTTAGAGTATAATTAGTATATTTTAAGGAACCTAAGGAATATGGGTTTTTGGGGCTCCTTTATAGTAGAAGTATAATAAGGAACGGAAGGAATTTTTATTGGGCAATTATTTAGGCTTCTATGTTAAGGCATCTGGGTTTAGGGTTTAGGGTTTGGGGTTTAGGGTTTAGGTTTGAGGCATATTCCGGCACTCCTGCAGGGCTCTGCAAGGGAGCCCGGGCAGCCAAAGCTCCCCCAAAACAAGCAAGTATCGAGCAAATGGGGGTGAGGGGGGTTTAGGGTTTAGGGTCTAGGGTTTAGGATTTAGGGGTTAGGGTTTAGGTTCTGGGGTCTAGGGTCTAGGGTTTAGGGTGGGGGGGAGGTTCTTGTTGACCTGGTTGCCCGGAATTGCTCCCCAAAACCTGGCGACCTGCCATTTTAGAACTTCCCTTCCGAAGACACCTAAGACCTAAGACTCCACACGATTCAGGGTTTAGGGTTTAGGGAAAACTCCTAAGGTGGCAGTGGTCGTGGATACGTTCGCGGAAGCTCGTCAACGAGATGCGTCTCGGGCATGACGTTTGCCAGACCACCTCCAAAATCCGCTCTTAATCCAGGGTCCTTACAGCAAAGAATGGATGTCATTGGTACGGGCTCAAGCTGTTGGGAATTAGGCGGGCTCCCTCATTACGGTGACTTAAACTATAATAACACATTTCCTTAGCAAGAAATCAGAATCTGCCTTAGAGTACTGGAGTCTGGCAAGAGAACTTTGGGCTTTTTCGAAACATCTGGGTCCGAAGTCAGGGTGTCGACAGCTACTCAAAATCCCTTATAGTCGCCCGAACCGCTTTTTCCAAACCACTTCCTTAAGGCCCCCAAAAAGAACATAAACAAAAATAGGTTAGGGATATCCCATATAAACCCCCTTATAATGAAGCCAATAAGGTAGGGATATCCCTATACAATGCTTATGCTTATGTCCTTTTTGGGTTCCTAATTCCTAAACCGGGTTTTGCAGGGGACTAGAGAGGCTTTCTTAGGGTTTAGGGTTTAGGGTTTAGGGTTTAGGGGTTTAGGGTTTAGGGTTTATGGTTCTGCTTGCACTCAGGCTGTATGGACTCTAAGGCCTCAGGTTGTGGAGCCCAAACACCTTGCTGCCACAAGACTGAAGCTTTGTTTAGAAGCCTAAACCCTAAACCCTAAACCCTAGACCCTAAACCCTAAACCCTAAACCCTAAACCCTAAACCCTAAACCCTAAACCCTTCCCGCCAATCTGTTTGTCTGGAGCCCGGGAGGCCCCTGGACTGGCCCGAAACCCTAAAACCCTAAACTTCCCTAAACCCCAAGCCCCGAAACGGGAGCCCTTATAACGGTTTAGGGTTTAGGGTTTAGGGTAAAAGCCTAAAACCCTAAAGCCCTAAGCCCTAAAGCCCAAGCCCCAAAACAGGAGCCCTTTATAAACCCTAAAACCCTAAAGCCCTAAAGCCCAAGCCCAAAACAGGAGATAAAGCAAAATAAACTAAGACCCCAATATAGGGACCTAAGTAATTGCCTATACTATTTTGGGGGTTCCTTATTATAATTACAGTGTAATGGGCCCCTCAACCCTATTCCAATTATTAAGGTCCGTATATTATAGATCCCTCAGCCCAGGTCTTGAACCTGGCGGAGGAGATGCAGAACAACGAAACCTTAGATCGCGAGCGGCTGGAACGGATCTTCAAGCGCATCTCTGCGGATTTCTGTTGGGAGTTTAGATCCATTGCCCAATGAGATAACCGGCTCTAGGATAGTAGAATGTGGGGTGTATTCTTGGAGGAGATTACTATACTAATAGGTACCCAGGACCCGATTTGTAATATAGAAGCTTGAAGAAATGCAATGCGTTCCCTTAGAGTTCCGGTTATAACCATCGTAGCATATACCCAAGCAGGCCGCCAATACTACGGAGCCCTTTCATACATCCCTTCTAGAACCCTTGAGGGTTTAGGGGGTTTTTTGGCTTCAGTAGACAATGCCGGTGTTTGCATTACAGACGCTACCACGCTAGGGGATCGCGTTTAGGGCGAGTGCAGGGTTCACGTAGTTTACTTGTTTCGACCCCTGATGAATAGACCCCGGCTGCTCTTTCGTAGTTCCACAGGCGGTGCCCTCCCTGCTACTGAGTACAGCGGTGGGTGCTGCATGAAGTAGTACCTTCTGATATGCGGTGGTGCGTGCCTCCAAACACCCCTCTAAAGGCCCCCCCCCCCACAGGTAGGAATAAAATAACAGTTACGGGCCACCTAGCTGTTATTTTACCCCTAGCCCGAATAACTGTGCTGTTATCATCTCCCCCCAATGGCTTGCGTTCAATGACAGTACCCATTCCTGCAGAATAGCATACCTGTGATGTACCCTACACCCTAAACCCTAAACCCTAAACCTTAACCGAGGCCAGCCCCCTCCCTAGACCCCTCCGAGGCCCTCCCAGACCTCCCAGACCTCCCAGACCCCCCCAACAAGGCCCGAACAAAGCCAGGGATCATTCGGCTATTCGGGATAACCCTAGGGGTTGAAGTATACAAACCGTATCTACTTCGGGGTCTAAAGTCTATAAATAGTGCCTACTTTGGGCTATTTGGAGCCCCAGGATAACTCGTCTTGAATTGATTGAGGGCTATGTGTTGTTTAGGCCACAGAGATGTATTGTTTGATGACAAGGGTATGTGTTTTTCATCCAGTATAGGTGTTATTTTATGACAGGGATAAGTGTTATGCTATCAGGGATAGATGTTATTTTTTAGCTTTGGTAAGTGTTATGTTATCCCAGAGAAGTGATCTGTTATGATAGAGATAACTGCAATTGTATGACGGTGATAACTGTGATCTTATGACGATGATACCTGTTATTTTATGGCTCCAAACCCTTGAAAGATGTACTGATAGAAGAAGCCTCTAAAGTATATACTCAGGCTAAGCTTTTCGATGTAATTCTATATCGGGTCTGAATATGGAACTTCCCTGCGCCCTAAACCCTAAACCCTAAAAAAGTAGTTATGGTAGGTTTGGTGCGAAGGGTTAAGGGTTCAGTGCGCCTTACAGTCGGCAGTTTCCAGGTATCGACACAGATGGCAGTGGCATGGTGACGTTTGATGCACCTTGCCTTTAGATACATTGTTTGGTGGGGTCTTCTAGAGGGTTTGAAACGGTTCGATAAAGGATTCAAAAAGGGTTTCTTAGAGGTTTCTATAGCGATTCTTTGAAAGGTTCAAACAGGGTTCTACAGGCTCTTCAAGGTTTTGGGCCCTAAACCCTAAGCCCTAAACCCCGGTGGTGTTCTTGGGGTTTAGAGCTCTTGTGACGTGATGTTCTTTTCAGCCTCAGCCCCCCAACATTCCCTGAAGGCCATGTGCTCAACTAGTAATATAGGGGCCTTAATAATTTTCTATAATATTTTGGGGGGTTCCGTATTATAATTATAGTACAATATGCCCCAAAACCCTATTCAAATGATTAGGCCCATACATTATATACTTTGGCCCCAAAGTACCTATATAGGGCCGACTACCTTAAGGCCATTTGGGCACATGGACTCTTGGGGATTTTTTGTTGGAGCCGTGAGAGCTCTACATCCTCAGCCATGCAAACCCTAAAGCCTTGAGTTTGTGCTTTGGCCTCGCCTTCCCTAAACCCCAAACCCAAACCCAGCCTAAACCCTAAACCTCTGAACCCCGAAACCCCCAAACCCTAAACCCGAGACCCGAACCCCAAACCCATTAGAACCCTAATCCCTACACCCCTATGGCCCTATGTAGGCCCCAAGCCGGTCCTGAGATTTGCAGGGTTTAGGATTCTAGTTTAGGGTGGTTTGGAGGAGTTTAGGGTTTAGGATTCAGGGGTTAGGGGTTGTAGAGTTTAGGGTTTAGTCTCCATTGCAGTTCCTTTGCCGGCTGCTTTCTAGGATGCTAAATTTTAACACTGATTAAACCAGAAAGGGAGCTAAAATGGCGACTACAGATACTATGGGTTGGTGATGTTGTGGAAAAGATGTCATTATGGGGCCTAGCTCCATCTCGTTCGTGGACCAGCCAGAAAACGCCACCAACCAGGACACCAACTCCAAAATGGTTCCTCGCAT
The DNA here is from genome assembly GCA_905221635.1 of Symbiodinium sp. CCMP2456. NCBI lineage: Eukaryota > Dinophyceae > Suessiales > Symbiodiniaceae > Symbiodinium > Symbiodinium sp. CCMP2456. The sequence goes on along the minus strand of CAJNDV010037313.1, from coordinate 11,451 downwards.
GTACCCCGGGATTCGGGACCAGGGTCACCATGCTTGCTCCGATTTACTGCGGAGACCTGACCAAAAGTATTCCCTCTACGCAATGGCGGGATCCCTAAACCCTATGTTTATAAACCCTAGACCGTGACACCGGTCAAACTGCCTCCCTCCAAGTACTGGCGGGATTCCGGATGTCGAGGCCAATGTGAGGCCAAAGGAATCGCTTTCTTCAAAGCGGGACACGAGCGGGGCTGTGTACGTAAATAGATTTCAATTGAATAGAACAGAAATTCCTACCTATAGTCTCCATTGCAGTTCCTCTCTTGGGTCACCTTACAGGATCCTACGTTAATATCGGTTAAACCAAAACAAGGAACGGCAATGGAGACTATAGGCTAGAGTGCAGGGGCTTTTATGGAACTACAACTTACAGTAACTTGCAGTGCTTACCTTATTCCTCACCCTACAGCCTAGACCCCAACCCCAAAACCTCAAGAAGCCCAAGAACACCCAAGTCATAGTCATAGTTCCGCAGTAACAGTATTAACAATACTGATAGTAATCATAGAAATAGACTCCGATAGATCCCTTTTGAGATTTGGGGTTTAGGGTTTAGGGTTTAGGAACCCTTTTAGGGATCCCTAAACCCGAAACCCTAAACCCTGGTGAGCACTCCACAGATTCTGCGGAAAAAAACCCCCCTCGAAAAAAAACAAAAAACGAAACCCTAAACCGGATAACCCTAAACCCTAAACCCTAAACCCTAAACCCTAAACCCTAAGCCCTAAACCCTAAACCCTAAACCCTAAACCCTAACTCGGATCACCCTGTTAGGGATCCCTTTTAAGGAAGCCCCGAAGGAACTCTTGGAGGGAGCCCGGCGGGATCCGGAATTCCAGAGCCGGCTGCGGGTGATGGACATTGACGAGGATCGAGTTTAGGGTTTAGGTAGGGTTTAGGGTTTAGGGTTTAGGGTCTAGGGTCTAGGGTTTAGGGTTTAGGTGAGGTTTAGGGTTTAGGTAGGGTTTAGGGTTTAGGGTTTAGGGACGGTATAGGTTTATAGGGTTTAGGGTTTAGGGTTTAAGGTTTAGGTGAGGTTTAGGGTTTATAGGGTTAAGGGTTTAGGCAGGGTTTTAGGGTGTTTTAGGGTTTAGGGTTTAGGTAGGGTCTAAGGTTTAGGCACGGTTTAGGGTTTAGGGTTTAGTGTGGGTTTAGGGTTTCGATTGCCTTTTGAAGGAAAAAAAGGGCATTAGGCGTAAAGGTTTGAGTCCAGGGGCTTTGGGGTTGTGCTTTAAGGGTTTAGGGGTTGAGGGTTTAGGATTTAAGGAGGTTAAGGGTTGAAGGTTTGGGGTTGAGGGGTGCGGTTGGAGTAAGGGTCTTCTAGTCGGTCGTATAGAGAAATCGAAAACAAAAATAGGGGTTCTTCTCGGATCATTCTGATAGGTGCTCAGTTCTTGGCCATTACACCAGGGTTTGGGCGATTCGTAGGTCAGACCCTTATATCAGGGTTGGGAGGTCCTTAAACAGCAACTTCCCAGGGTAAAGTGAGGCTTGCCTATGGGGTCTCCATTGCAGTTCCTTCTTATGTAGGATCCGTTAAGGCAACCCAAAGAGTAACCGCAATAATAACAAAAGACCTACAGGTACCAACAAGGTATCAAGAGGCTGATGCTTTGGATTGTAAGCTTTGGGGTTTTGACCTTCGTGGTTGGGGTGTAGCGGTAGGGTAGATGGTCACTTATCTGAAACTCCCGCATAGTCGCTCCCTTACCCCAAATGCCTGTTGAATAACCACCCGTACCCAAAACCTGTAGCCCAAAACCCTAAACCGCTAAACCCGAATGCACCCTATACTCCCCGAAACCCTAAACCCTATAAACCCTAAACAGAGTGCTACCATCTTAAAGTATCACGGATGTTTCTGAAAAAAACAAGCATTGGTGAAGATCTAGGATATCTATATGGGTGGTTGTCAAAATGATGGTCCCTTTTTGGGTCCTTATTATAATACGGCACCTATTATTTAGGGTACCCCAAAAGGGACCCTCATCTTGACAACCACCCATATAGTCTCTGAATTTTCGAGACCGCAAGTCGCGGATTTGGGGTTAGGGTTTAGGGGTTTAGGGTTTAGTTTAGGGTTTGAGGGCTTTCAGCATGCAGCGCTAGGCGTTTCGGTGATCTTGCAACAGAAGCTGACTTAAGAACATCGATTATGTTCTGCTAGGATCTCGGTTATAGCTGACTGAGGGCTTTTTATTTAACTAAACTACGGTATACTGCGAAGATTGGTGTTCATACGGCCTCAGAAGGAGGTTGAACCCGAAGCTTTGGTTCAGGTGTAGGAGGGTCCTGACTTGGTTATGAAATTATCCTGCATGACCTAAAGATTCCCAAGCCCTCCAAACCAACCCTAAAAACCTCCCTACTCGAAGCGCCACAAGAAAAAGCACGACTTGGAGTTAAACCCTACCTCGAGTCTCCAAGTGTAGCTTCTTTGTGTGGGTAGCCATCCATACTGGTTCATCAGAAGCAGGAGGAGACTACCTTAAGAACCCAAAACCTACTTGTTTGTAGGGTCCCTATAAATCCCATATTAGGGTTTATAATAAGAACCTACAAGATGCGTTTTGGGTTCTTAAGGTATAGCTGGGTTGTAGAACTTCGGGATGGCAGCCCTTTGTTGCAGCATACAAAGACTGAGCCCTAGACCCCTAGCCCCTCAACCCGAAACCCCAAAGCCCCAAAGCCCCAAACC
>CAJNDV010037312.1:0-12858 GCA_905221635.1 Symbiodinium sp. CCMP2456 | reverse complement strand
GGTTTAGGAGATTAGGGGTTTAGGGTTTAGGGTTTAGGGGTTAGGGTTTAGGGGTTTAGGGGTTTATAAAAGGGGTTTAGGAGTTGTTTAGGGTTTAGGGTTTGCTTCTAGAGTGTGGGGTTTGAGACTGGCGAAACCAAGTCAAAGCATGTAGGCCTCCAATTTTCCCGAAAGCCCTGAACCCTAAACCCCAAAACCTCAACTCCAGATTCCCCTAAACCGTAAACCCCTAACGATGTAGACCTTCATAGTACGCTATGGCTCGTGGGCCCTCGAACCTAGAGAAAATGGAACACGCCCAGTCCTGGCTGCAAGGTACCGGACGCACAGTAGTAGTATTTTCGGGCTTAAGGCTTGGAAACAGCTTTTTGGGGCTTCAAACAATAGTTCAACCATGCAGGGGCGATTGTGATACGAACTATCCCTAAACTCCTCTACAGTACCGGCCATGAACAACGCTTGTAACCGTTTGGAACTCTGCACGAACACCCGAAAATGAATTCGTCTTAGCATTTACAGTCTACCTACCTTCTAGCCCTACCTTAACCCCTACAGATTTACACCTTTAGCAAGGAATCAGAACTAATTAAGAACCCTCCCTAAACCCTAAACCCTACAAACGCAGGTTTTTTGAGGGTTCAAACGGCATGTCTCTGACCGCTTGCGCCTGATGACGGCCTCGAAGGGGCGCACGGTCCTGCTTGAAACTACCTTAACCTCCCAAAAACCGTCGTTTTTGTAGGTTCTTGATGTACACCCTAATATGGAATCTGTAGGGACCCTGCAAAAAAAGTAGGGTTCGGTAGGTTATAAGGTAGAGGAGACGACAGCTTCTGGGTAAAGATTTAGGGGTAAGCTGTTTTAGCGTTTGAGGATGTAGGGTATAGGATTTGGGGTTTAGGGTTTAGGGTTTAGGGTTTGGGTCAAGGGGTTTAGGGGGTTTCGGTTAGGGTTTAGGGATGTAGAGTATAGGGTTTGAGCTAATCTTCTGACACTACGCGAGTTTTTCGCAACGAGTGTTTCCATCTGTTCCGTGCCAATGCCTCCTGGCGCGCACAAATAACTGCTAACAGGGTCGTCAATATTCGCAGGACAAAACCCTAAGGCTCCATGTATCCATACAGCATACACTTCCGCCTTAAAGTACCTCTGTATACGGACCCCTTGAAGGCCAAAGTATTTACTATACAGGCCCATGGAACCTTAAACCCTAACTAAACTCTTATGGTGCCCTGAAAGGAACTGGTTAAAGGAACCTTACAACGACCCCTTACGGTCTTTGGGTCTTCTACAAGGTCCCCTGTAAGGGTTCACTTTGGGGTTTGGGGTTTCCCCAGTAGCCCCTTAACAATAAGGGTACGCTTTGTCTGGCTGTTATGTATAAACCCTAAACCCTAAACCCTAAACCCTAAACCCTAAACCCTATATGGGAGCCCCCAAAGACAGAGGGTAAAAGGGTACTACCGGGGAACCTCGTTACACACAAGGAACCCAAGAGATCCCCCTAACCTTTTCTGTAAACCATAAAACACAAATCCGAAATGCTGATGTAGAAGCCTTAGTAATTATAACAGGGTGTTGGGGTATATTATACTATAATTATACTATAATTATGATAAGGAGCCCCCCCCCCCCCAAATACTATGGGTAACTATTAGTAATTAATTAAGTAGACCTCTACATTAAACCCGAAAGCCGCCAAACCCCAAAGCCCCTGGACCTGTAGCGGCTGTAGCGGCAGTAGAGCTGGCTCTTTCCTGCAGGCATCTTCTGACGCATGGCCTGTGGCCTCTGAAGTAACCAGGGACACAACAGCGATAACCTGCTACTTTATATTGGATCCTTTGAGGAACAGGTCCTTCAAAATGTTCAGAAACCCTGAGTGTCCATGTAACCCTTCAGTAGACACTTTCGCACAAAAATACAATATTCCTGGGGACTGCTTTGAGGCCAACGTCTATACTATATTATAGTACATGGATCTTCAGGGGAACCCAGTATAACGTTTTCGGCATTAGGCCGGGATAGTTCAACACTTTTGGGGTGTTCAGGGTCTAAGCGCAAGCATTAACTATGACAGTTTAGGTTCAGGAGGGCTCAGAGGATTTTCTATCCCTAAACTTACCCTGAGCCCTCCACTCCTCCTGAACTCTAAACCCTGAACCATCCCTGAGCCCTACTAAACTCTTAACTTACCCCCCAGGTACCTACTATATGGGGTACTAGAGCCCCTAGGGCCCTTTATAGTAGGTACCTAGGAGGTCAGGGTTAACTTGCCGAGAACCTTAAACTCTAAACTTTTCTAGACTAAAATCACATGAACCCTACCTGGACCATAGAATGAAGCAACTTGTTCGATCAATTTGCCTATGGCTAGGATCCTGGCACATTAATGTCAACCCTAAATTGAAACCCTAAACCCTTAAATCCCTAAACCCTAAACCCTAAGCCCGACACCCCCTAAGGTCTAAACCCTAAACCCTAAACCCTAAGCGCCAAATCCTAAACCCTAAACCCTAGAAGCCCGCCCTTAATCCGAACTTTCAAGGCAGCCTCTGCTTGTCGATGTGCAGCAGGGCCTCCCAAAAGCTAAGGATTTTAAGGTTTAGGGTATTAGGGTTTACAGTTTAGGGTTTTCGGGTTTAGGGTTTAGGATTTCGGGCGTAGGGTTTGGGGTTTAGACCTTTGGGAGGGTAGGGTTTAGGGCTTTGGGTTTCGGGATTTAGGGATTTAGGGGTTTAGGGTTTAGGGTTTTTACCTTTGGGGGTGTAGGGTTTAGGGCTTAGGGAGTTAGGGGTTTAGAATGTAGGGTTTATGCCTTTGGGGGGTGTCTCAAACGCATGTGTGGTTGGTACGCTTGTACTGTAAAAAAACCAGAGCGCAAGCCAAGAGCTCAACCTGAACTGCTAAAACCCCGCGAGGGTGAACCAAAGTTGCCCTCATCCAACATCTTACTGTGGGGTTCCTATGAACTCTACATTAGGGTTTATAATGGGAACCTACAAAAAGTAGGTCATCTTAGGGGCTGAGTACCCTAGCCCCCCAAAAGGTTAACCTTTTGAGTTTTAGTAGGATCATATGAGCCCCAAAAGGTGAAAGGTTACCTACTCAGCCCTTCCACATCAACTTCCAACGAGGGAGCAGGTATGGAGTGCGAGAGTCTGTGTCACAACTTTCTTGCAAGCAGCCGACGCGATCCAAGTCTTGCAGCATCTCCACACAAGGTAGGTTACTGACCATATCCCAGAGGGCCCACATACCCTACCATTAATTATGGCACGAGGCCCCAAAAGGCCACACTAATATTTTTTGGGGGGGATCCCTAAAACCCTAAAACATCCAAAAAAACTAAACTCTAAACCCTGAACACCCCTAAACTATCAACCCTTAAACTATCAACCCCAAGCCCTCAAACCTAAAAGAAGATAAAGAGAAGCTTCGACAAGTGCCATCGGAGGGCAGCCAGAGAAGCCCTCCGTCTTTTGAGCCTTTACAATACGGGTCTAGCGATATTGAGGGGGTTTAGGGGTTTAGGGGTTTAGGGTTTAGGGTTTAGGGTCTAGCGATATTGAGGGTCTATAAGCAAGAAAGGGTCCCGTTAAGGGGTTGAATTAAGGGTTCCTTTGTTTAAGGGTGCCATGAGGGTCTATAACCAAGAAAGGGTTTAGGGTTTAGGGATATTTCGTGTCTAAAACCAAGAAATGGTTCCGTTAAGGGGTTTCTTTAATGGTTCCTTTGTTTAAGGGTACCATGAGGGTCTCGCGACATTTCGGGTCCATCAGGCTCCATGTACCCATAAAAAACAACATACTTAGGCCTTCAAGTAACTACCGATATAGGAACCCCTTTAAGGCCTGAGTATATAAGACATTCTAGGTACATGGACCCTTGGGGGGCAGCAGTGTGGAAGGAAGCTTCTCACAGGAAGAAAGTTGCAGCCGAACTCGCCCCGAAGCCGTGCCCAGAAGAACGAGGCTTCGTTTCTATGGTCCAGTCTTCATGCGATTGCGGGCTTAGGGGTTGAGCTTCAGATCTCGACATGGCTGGTCGTCCCACCATGTTAAAGGAAACTACAGGTGGGGAGTTTCGGGTATATAGGGGTTTCTATAAGGCTTCTATAAGGTATATAGACCTTCTATAAGGGTCCCCAAGGGTCCATGTGCCCCAATACCTATAGTCTCCATTGTAGTTCCTTCTTGGGGTTACCGTATAGGACCCTAAATATACATTTGGTTAAACCGAAAAAGGAACTGCAATGGAGACTATAGATACTATATACTTTGGCACCAAAGTACCTATATACGGACTGAAAGGCCGAAGTATCTACCATTTGGGTGCAGGGCCCTTAGGGAGTTAAGGGCCAGAGAATACATTGAGCCTCAAGTTTCGTGGCGTCCAGCAGTTTTGCTCTGAGTTCACCTTGTTGCGCTGGACTGCCGGAGTCCTGTGAACTTTTTTTCTGGCTTATTGAGAATTCTAAAGACGGTTTAGGGTTTAGGGTTTAGGAAGACACAGCCTGACCCCAAAGAGTACCTATCAAACCCCCAAACCCTGAATCCCATATCAACTCCGCTTACCCCCAGACTCCAATGCGCGTCCATGAAGGAGTCAGCCCGAGTTTCTGTATAGATGGACCCCTTGCTTCTTGAAATCTCACCACGGACTCCGTAACCTCGTAGCTGAGTGTACCAGAACCTCTAGGTAAAGTAAAACCTTTAAACCCCCTAAACCCTAACCCCCCTAAACCCTAAACTCCAAACCTTAAGCCCTAAACCCTAAACCCCAAACCCTAAACCTTAAACCCCTCAAGGCCCCTAAAGAAACCGGCCTCCATTGAGATGGCCTCGACAGCTGCGCTTCGGAAAGCCTGGCGACGCCGACTGCAGAAGCAAACAGCCTCTAAACCCTAAACCCTAAACCCCCCCTAAACACGGGTCTATAGGGTTTAAGGTTTAAGGCTTAAGGCTGACATCCTAAACCCTAAACCCAAACACCCTCTAAGCCCTAAAGCCCTAAACCAAACCCTTAATTTCAAACCTCGAAACACTCACCCAAAGGGTCCGAAGTACCTATATAGTAAGTAGGGTTTCTATAATAGGAATAAGCATTATTAGGTATGGGTAAGATTCCCCCGTATAGGCACTTACTGTTGATGGTACAAATGCTGCAATCCCTTAGAGACCCTCAGCTATGGGAATTATTGTATATTCCTCATTATGGGTCATGCAAGAAGTTAGATCATCCACCTTACACCCCTAAAACCCTAAACCCTAAAACCCTAAACCCTAAACCCTAAAACCCTGTGGGTAATGCAGGTTTTATATCGGTCACGAAGCTTTGAAAGTTCCTGTAAGGGTTCCTTTATAGGGTTCCTTGCAAGGGGCACTCTTCGGAACCTGTCTTGCAACCGTAGAGGAACCCATTAAAGAGCCAGGAGCCGCAAACCCAAAACACAAAGCAAAAAACGCCCCGAGGTTTAGAGAATTAGCACATACTTTGACCCCAAAGTACCTACATAGGGAATAAAGGGCAAAGGTATATGCTATTTGGGTACATGGACCGTCGGGGGTTTATAAGGGTTTAGGTTGAGGGTCTTAACTCCCGTGTAGCTGCGTGTTTACTGCATGAGCGACAATCCCGGGATTCGCTATACTTCTAGAGATCATGTTACTTCCCCAATAAGCCACAGAAACAAAAGGTTAAACTTTCCGGCTACTACTAAACTATAAGAGCCCAAAAAAATAAAGGTGGGGTCTTGGGGAACTCAGTCATACTACGGCCCCATATGGGCCCTTGTTAGAAGCCATGCCTTCTTTCAGCCTGCTAGTGATACGGTTGATGGACAAAATCCTGCATGACCTTAAGGACCCTAAACTATGGGAATTATGGTATATTCTTTATAGTGGGTAATGCAGGATTTTGTCCATCAACCGTATTGGCAGTACCTCACATTCTTGGTCGGGCGCTTATGCTTGAGGCTATTTTAAAGCTTTTGGGGTTTCGGGTTTGGGGTTATGTCACAGGCAGGCTCCTCCAAGAGCTTACTTCAACACGAAATTGCCGGGCTCCATATTCACTCCGCTACTACAGATAAACTCTATAATCCCTCAATCCTATAGTATGCCAACACTTCAGACCGAAACCCTGAGCCGAAACCTACGAAAGTCCATGAACCCGCATATCCTAGAGGTTGCGCCCGTAAAAAGCCCCGAAAGGAATCCTACAAAACCACACCAGAAAGCTTTTTGAAAAACAGTTCTAAAGCCTAAATCCACAAACCTGAACACCATGAACCCTGCAGTTAGAACCCACATACACCCTGAACCCACTAAAACACTCGAAACGGAACCCTAAACCCTAAACCCTAAACCCTGAAACCCTAAACCCTAAACCCGAAACCCTGAAACCCTAAACCCATAAACCCTAAAGTAGGCGGCTCCTCCAGCTTCGACCGGCATTCTGCGATGCCCGGAGGAAGCTCTGCCTTCATCTCCTTTAAGGTTTAGGATTTAAGGGTGTGGGGTTTAGGGTTTAGGATTAAGGGTTTAGGGTTTAGGGTCTAGGGTTTCGGGCTTAGTGTTTAGGGTTTAGGAGTTTTGGGATTTAGCGTTGTGGGTTATTGGCCTTACACGCTTTACAATGCTTTCAAAAGGGTAGGTGCTGTGGTTTTGCGCTTGCTTCTCAACTTGTGGTGCGCTGCAGGGGTTTAAGCTTGCTTTTGCGGGGTTCCTCTGAGCCCCCCTTTGATGTTTCATTTACAGATTTTTCATAGGGTGATGCTGCAACACAAGCGATTCAGGGTTTAGGGTTTCTCTTGGGGGTCAAAGTGTAGAGTGACGCTGCGGGGCGGCTTAGGTCAGCTGGGGGGGGTTTAGGTTTAGGGTTTTGGGCTTTGGGGTTTAGGGCTTAGGGTTTAGGATTTAGGTTTAGGGTTTTGGGCTTCGGGGTTTGAGGGGGGATGATACACGGGTTCATATTGGGGCTTACAGGTATAGTATGGAGCAATGTGTGACAACACCGAGAAATCAGGTAATTCCGAACTCCGAAAGCATCGTGAAACCAACACATCCCAAACACTCCACCCATAAACCCTAAACCCTCAAAATCAACTCCTCAAACTCAAAGTCAGAGTGACACCCTTACCCCTAAACCCATAAACCCTAAACCCCTAAACCCGAAAGCCTCACACCCCAAGCCCTAAACCCATAAACCCTAAACCCCTAAACCCTAAAGCCTCAAAACTCCACATCAAAGTGACACTACCCAGCAGCTAAACTCCGAAAGTCGTCGACCCACCACCCCTAAATCTTTGAAGCGCTTGATGTAGAGGGCTTAGGGCTTTTAGGGTTTAGGGTTTAGGGTTCAGGATTTTTGGACCCCTGATTCGTGATCCCCCTCCCGCCCCTCAAAAGGGATAAGAACGTAGCGCTCCGAATCTTTAACCCGAGTGTTATATGGCCATTATCAGAAACTGAAATCATTCCACAGGGGCCTACATTATTCATGGTTCCTAGACCGAGAGGTGATGCATTGATGGCCAATTCCGGCCCTGAGCCACGGTTTAGGGTTTAGGGTTTAGGGTTCATTGGTACCAAAATTCTATCGTTACCCAGAGGGTCCATATGCACGACCACTGTGAAATTAGGCCACAAAAGTCAATAGTTATATTAGGCTTTGGGAACCTAGTTCCAGAATAGCAGTATACATGGACCCTCTTGGTTATATAAGCCTTAAGCCCCAAAACCTCGCAACCCGCAAACTCCTGGATGCTTCAAGATCGCTTGCAAAGTCCTCATAAAGCCTTGTAGAAGCCCTTGTAAAACCCTATATCCAGCCCTTTAAACTCCTCGAGCCTCAACACTCCCAAAAGCGTGCCGGACGTGTAATGTAGGGGCCTTAATAACTAGAATAGGGTTTTGGTGATATTTTTATACTATAAGTATAGTAGGGAGCCCCCCAATTTAGGATTGGTATTTACCTCGGCCCCTACAATACACCCTAAACCCAAAGCCCTAAGACCTAAACCCTAAATCCTAAGCCCTGAACCCTGAACCCTGAACCCTAAGCCCTGAAACCTATATTATCTTAAGGTGAACCCTAAACCCTATATATATATATATATATATATTTATACATATACATCTTATTTATTTATTTAAACTTGTTTATATATATATTTATATTTATTTATTTATACATATTATGCCAAGGATCCCGAAGAGCCCTTGATGCATAATCGCCGACACTCTTAGGGTTCAGGGTTTAGGGTCACAGAGCCTTTAAACACAGACATCTCATAGGGTTTAGGGTTTAGGGTTTAGGGTTTAGGGGTTTAGGGTTTAGGGTTTAGGGGTTTAGGGGTTTAGGGTTTAGGGTTTAGGGCCTTTCAATAGGCCCGACACCCTAAATAACCCGAAACCCTAAGCCTTAAACCCTTGAGCCCCAAGCCCTAAACCCCTAAGCCCTGAACCCCTGAACTCCGGCTTGAGAGGGGAGCATCGCCACGATGAACTGGGAGGTGCACAACCCATCCTTTTCCGTAGTCTCCGAGAGACCGGGCTCGTCCGGTTGTTGTTGGCCGGTTGGCTCCGGTCGCTAGCCACCCAGAGACTCCAATATCCCTTAATTAAGGAATATATACCTTAAATTATAATAGGGTTCCTATTATGATATAAGGTTTTTTCCTTATAATTAAGGGATATTGGAGTCTCTGGGCACTAGCTCTCGCCTGGCGACCGTCTCGCATGTCCGTGTACTTGGCGTGCTTATCCGAGAAGCGCTCGTAGCTCCCTAGTGGCCAGTCGACTGCTTCTTCTTCTTCGTCCCGCAGCGGACGCAGGTTTTAATCTGCGACATCTTCTGCAAATACAACCATGAGTCTCCATGGGGCCCTCAGTGTTGCGATACGTTTGCTTCCGCATATCTGCAGTTGGAAAAAAGAACGCAACAGTGAGCTTAAGCCAAATTAAAGGAACACCCGCCGCCATGGCGGGAGACCCACTGTTCAACTCCAGCTATATCGGTTATGAGCCCCAGAGGTACCACCGAGCGGAACAAAGGGGTAGGAGAATTTAGTTGGGCCCCTTTTTGGTATGATGCTGCTCTTTTCCACTTGTATTATATTGTTTTGCTGACGTTCTCCTCCTTAGCCTGCGTCGTATACCTAGGCTGCTTTGTTTCAGCTCTCTCCACGCCTAATAAGGGGGTGCGCTGACGCCCATAAACCCCTAAACCTAAATCCCTAAACCCTAAACCCCTTAAACCCCTAGACTAGACCCTAAACCCCTCAACCCTAAACGCCCTAAACCCTAAACCCCTAAAGCCTCAACCCCTCGATGAAGGAATCCCAGCGGTCCCAACCTCGTTTTGGCCCTGAGCCGACCGAGAGATAGGCGCGAGGTCCTTTCGACGTCTATGAAATGTAGGTGTAGGGTTTAGGGTTTAGGGTTTAGGGTTTAGGGTAGGTGTAGGGTTTAGGTAGCTATGCAGATTTAGATACAAGTATATATGCATATATTATTTACTGAAATCTTGTGTGATAGCACCGCGTATAGATAGGTAGATAGATAGATTGTTTGATCGACAGCCAGATAATAAGAAAGATAGATAGAGAGAGTTATAGATCGATAGGTAGAACCATTGTTCGACAGACAGACAGACAGACAGAAAGATCGATAGAAAGAAATAAAGATAGATCGATAGATTGAGTGATCGACAGAGAAGTACAAAGATCGATGGAAAAGATGGTAGATAGATAGATAGATAGATAGATAGATAGATAGATAGATAGAGAGAGATTGATAGAGAGAGAGAGAGAGTCAGATAGATAGATAGATAGATAGATAGATAGATCGATCGATAGATCGGATAAGGTAAGATTGGATAAGATAAGATTGGTTTAAGTGTTAGATAAGGTAAGGTTAGAATAAATTAGAACAGATTACAACAGAGTATAGTAGATTAGACTCAGACTAGAATAGATTAGATTAGATTAGAACAGATAGATAGACAGACAGATAGAAAGATAGATAGATAGATAAACCGGCAAACAGACAGACAGACAGACAGACAGACAGACAGACAGACAGACAGACAGACAGACAGACAGACAGACAGACAGACAGGGAAATAGATAGCAAGCTAGATAGATAGTTTATGCATCCTCTTTCCGCTAAAGCGACAGGGATCCCAGCAAGAATTTTCCTTATTCCATGTTCCAACTTTTGCGAGTTCACTGTACATACGAACCTTATAGAACCCATAGTGCCCTAAGCCCGAAACCCCAAAACAACAAGCAACCCTATAATCAAGCGCACAAAGGCCTCGGCAAGGGCTGCAAGCCTGAGCTGGCTCTGAGTGTCTTGGGACTAATCTTCGCTTTCGTTTCTGTTGCAATAGCTGTAGGGTTTGAGATTCGTGAGCTTCCTAAAAAATCCGTGGGTTTAATCGGGTTCGTGCTTCCCGGGTTTTAGGATTTATGGGTCGTGAAGTTTACCCTAAGGGTCCATGTACCCAAATAATATATACTTTGGCCCCAAAGTACCTATGTAGGGACTACATTAAGGTCAAAGTATATGCTATTTGGGTACCTGGTACCCAAAAGCTCCGTTTATTTATAATAGATACTTAGGCCTTAAAAGGGTCCCCTATTAGGTACTTTAAGGCCTAAGTATCTACTATAAAGGAGCATGGAGCCTTAGGGTTAGGATATACCCTAAACCCTAAACCCAGGCCAACGACAGGGTTGAGGATCGGGCTTGAGGCTTTGTGGCTGATGGGATGTCAAAGCCTCAATTAAAGGAAACTACAGGTGGGGAGTTTAAGGTTTTAGGGCTTAGGGTTTAGGGCTTAGGGGTTTAGAGTTTAGGGTATATAGGGCTTCTATAAGGCTTCCAGAAGGTATATAGACCTTCTAAAAGGCTCCTATAACGGTAACTACCCACCTGAAAATGTCCTAGACTAAACCCTAAACCCTAAACCCCAGGGAGGGGCTCTCGGCCTCCGCAACAAGCGAATCAAGAACCTAGGGCTGAAAATGCTTGGAGTTTTGAAGTAATGTAGAAATCTTTATACGTAAAATTGGGTCTTAAAATTACTGTAACCTTTAATAAGGAACCCGCACAATAGTGTAGGTAATTATTTAGGCCCCTGGCGGCCTCTCAACCGTTCATCAAGTTAGCTCCGCGTTCACAGAACCGACCGTTCCCCGAAGTAGCAATAGGGACATAAGGTAAATTCATGCAAGTTCCCGTGTTGGCTTCGGATCACGTCGTCAGCAAGTGTATTGCGGTCCGTCCTTTAGAAGAACCTTTGGAACACCCTCCCCTTGAGTAAGAAGGAGGTCCTTCCCATGGGCTCAGTTGCTGGCTAATCCCTGTATTTCCTCTATTCTCTCCATTCTACGATTCCGGTTAAGGGATTAGTATAGGGTTTAGGGGTGTTGGGTTTAGGGTTTCGTATAATATCTAGGGGTCCAGGGTGTATGACAGGGTTTTAAGGAGCATACTGGGGTTTCAACAGCCCAGTCGGTGACGAGCAACGTGAGTGGCTTCTGCCGCAGCACAGCGCTTCCAGTGCCTCTAAGGCGCCTCAGAGATGCAAAAAGTCCTAGTGTAGGGGAGCACCTTAAGAGTTAGCCTATATTTGGCCGGTCTCCTTTTTGGGCTCCCTTAAGGGATGCTATAAGGGTTCCTATATGGGGTCTACTTTTGCCAGATCATACTAATGATTCCGGACATAGCAACCCTGCATTCAACTGTATAGGTACTTTGGACCCTTTGGGTATCTAGCACACCAAGCAACGAACCGTGTCTACGCAAGGCGGAATATTTTAGATGTACCTTAAGAACCCAAAACCCACTTTTCTGTAGCTTCTTATTATAAACCCTAATATGGGGATTTATAGGGACCCTACAAAAAAGTAGGTTTTGGGTTCTTAAGGTAAACCTGAAATAGCGACAGGAACCCTCCTCTTGTTGCGAATCGCTTACGGCTTATAGGGTTTAGGCTTTAGGGTTTCGGGTTTGTCAGCATCTAGGGCGGCTTAAAGGTGGAAGGCACTATGGAAGTCTAAGTAGCTCGCAAGATCATCCCCACTGAACGTCCATATTGTTGCTGCCTAATAGACAGACAAAGATATATCCAAATTGTTCAGGCCCGTATACTGTGGAACCCGTGACGACTCCATATAGTAAGCCCTCAAGGAACCCTATTCCAATCATCAAGGGCCCTAGATCCCGAAACCTTAGAACCCTTAGCCCTAAAGCCCCCACCCTGAACAGAAAAACCGTGGCCCAAAACTGTGGCTCTAAAGAAGGGGATTTCAAGGCCGCTGAATTGAAGCTGCAGGTGCTCGGGACACTTGCGGTTTGGCTACCCGAAGCCTCCGGACATAGGGTCGAGGGCTTATGGGTTTGCGGTCTGGGGTTTCGGGGTTTAGGGTTTAGGTTGCTCCTGATTCTACTTCTGAAGGCCTGCAACACCAATACCCTGCAAAACTCCACCTGAAGTCTCAACTCTAGACCCGTCGCTTTACACCTTTAAACCCCACAACCCCAGGGGTGAGGTACAAGAATATCATGACACGATCCGAAAGCTGGATAGATACCGGCCACACACCCATTTGCACCCTAAACCGTGAACCCTAAACCCGAAACCCTAAACCCATTCGCACCTCACGGGGCTTTCGTAAGGAACCTGAGTCTCCAAAGCCCTACGCGCTTAAATTTTGATTTCAACAAGGAAAGCAGGTGCAGAGCATTCATAATTAGAACAGACCTTTGGTGGTCTAAACTCGTATCTTCATAAAGGGGCTCTTAAGAGATCTCGCTCTAGCCTCAACCCTAAACCCCTAAACCC
>CAJNDV010037310.1:7818-18397 GCA_905221635.1 Symbiodinium sp. CCMP2456 | reverse complement strand
AAATAGAGAAAATTAAGGTTCCCTATTAAAAAATAAAGAAAATTAAGGTTTTGTCTGTGAAATTAAAACAAATTCCAGATTTTCGTATGAAAATACAGAAAATTCAGGTTTTCCTACGAAAATAAAAAATGCCAAAAAAATAGAAAAATGCAGGTTTTCCTCTTAAAATAAAAGAAAATGAAATATTTCCTAGTAAAATACAGAACTAAGTCCCAAACCCTAAAAAGAAAATCCAAAACAAAGAAAAAAAAACGCAAAAAAAAATGCACCTCCCTTCATAAACAGCTTTAGGGTTTAGGGTTTTGGGTTTACGGTTCAGGGTTTTGGCTTTAAGTACAGGGTCTAGGTTTTAGGGTTTAGGGTCTAAGTACAGTTATCTTATACTTCTAAATGTACTTACCCAGTCCCCTGACCTCTTAAGTACCACTCCAAAGCCCAGACGTCTGATAGCTTGCCCTTCTGAACGCAAAGCCACGTATCCCCACATCCTAGACCTCTCAACCCTCCATATCCGAAAACCCTGAACACCAAATCCTAACTCCTACCCAAACCCTAGACCCCAAAGCCCTGAACCCCAAACCCCTAAACCCCCAAGCCCTAACCCTCTAGAACCCAGACCCTAAACTCGAAACCGTGGCTAAAGCCCTAAACCCGAAACCCTGACAAGTGGCTACCGGATGCTCGCCACCCTCACCCCCAGCCGTTTCTGCGGAGGCGATCTGAAGCGCGCGCTCGGCCACCCTGGGCTGCTGGGGAGTCGGCTTAGGGGCATTTGAGGGTTAGCCAGGGTTCAGGGTTTAGGGCTTAGGGTTTAGAGTTTAGGGTTTACGGTTTAAGATTTATATAGGGTTTAGGATTTAAGGCTTAGGCTTCAGGGCCCGGGGGTTTAGCAACTCCAAGCCCCTAGAACCCTACCTGCAACCGGAAAACTATGTCTAAATCGTTCTTTATCACTGGTTTCCCCGTATCGCCCGAAATAAAGTAGGCTTTGCGATTTTGGACAGCCTAAACCCTAAACCCTAAACCCTAGCTGGGTACTTCCGGAAAGCCACCTGAAAAGCACTTGAGGTGCTTCGGATCCACAAACCCAAAACCCTAAAACCCCACGGAAATCTTCTCACAAAGAATTTAGACGCAAAGACCATGCAGAAAAACCCGAAACCCTAAACCCGGAACCCTGTACCCAAAAGCTTAAGCCCAAACCCGAAACCAGAGACCCTAGACCCTAAACCTTAGAAGCCCCAAGAACAAGCAGAAACGGAAAACACGTGTGCCGAAGGGCTCAGACGGGAAGTGGCGGTCGATGATCGCTGCAATCTTCTGATTGATCTGCGGAAGCTGGGGTATAGGGTTTAGGGTTTCGGGCAGTTCGGAGGTTTAGGCTTTAGGGTTTAGGTCACAAGTTACACCGATTATGGGCTTAACGGGGTTTAGAGTTTAAGGAAAACCACAACCCACGACGACGCCCTCTCTCCAGAGTTTCCCGAACCTCTCCAACTCCTGAACCAAAGCCCTTAGCGAAACTCCGAAACCCTGAAACCTGAAACCCCAACTTCACTTGCAGGACGTACCACTTGCAACACACTTACCAGGCCACCTGTTCCTTCGCTCATCACTGAAACCCCTCCTGTCGTCAGATGAAGTATGCAGAACGCCAGCCGAGACAGAATCGAACCATACAAATTACCACAATGATGGCAGCCCTGCCACGGAACATCCGCAAGTATAGCCAAAAGGCTCAACTGGCCACAAAAAAACGCCCATGCAAAGCATCACATCGACGAATCATTTTTGGTCTTATTCGAGGTAGATCCCAGCGGCAGCATTTGGGTAAGACGCATTTATCTGCGGGGTGAGGATACGCATTTTCCCGCGGCTGCTCCGCTCAAACTCATGGGGCACACAGAAGGTTGTACGGGCGCAGTTTAGGGTTTAGGGTTTAGCGGTTGTACCCTCCATCAAACCTGAAAGTCTTGCAAAGGCCTAGACATAGAGCCAATGGCATGTGGCGCATGTTGCCACACCTCCGCCAAGCGAGAGGGCCAGTAATGCTAGTCGTCCTCCTCTTCTTCCAGGTCCTCTCCTTCTGACTGCTTGTTTTCAAAGTCGAGCAAGAATAGCCGTACAATCTTGAGGAGCTGTTTTCTCCACTCATTCCCATGTTCATAATCAAACTCATCTCGCTCCTCTTGAGCCTTCATGTCTGCCAGAGTATATTATATTATATTATACTATATTATACTATATTATACTATATTATACTATGTTATACTATATTATACTATATTATACTATATTATATTATATTATACGTGCTCAGAATCACCGACCAGTGTCTGGAAGCCTTCTCTTTCGAATCGTCGCATGCAAAATCCACTTCCACAAATTCTGTCTGCTTTCTACGCTCCACGTCCACCGATCTCAGCAGCTCGGCGTGCACTGCTCCCCGTACAGTGGGGTCCGTCTCGTAGTTCAGTAGGATGCTGTCCTTCCTGGCTGCCAGAAGGCGTCCGGATTGCAACATGCGCGCGAAGACCTCCGAGGCCGCCATGAGGACATGGGAATGGACCTGGAGCACTCCCCCCTCCAGCTCCACTCGACATCGGCTTCCATCGAGAAGCGGGCCCGTTTCGGCAAGGGCTCCACCATGGCGAGGAGAAACTCCAAGGCTGAATTTAGAGTACAGAGAGACAGAGAGAGAGTGAGAACGAGACGACAAGAAGCACCAAACAGTAAGCAGATCGGCCCCTGCATAATTCCGCCTGCATACGCGACACGAGGGCGGGCAGGCAGGTAGATAAGCTCGGATCCCAACACATGGATGCACAGTCGAACCAATGTTCTGCGCGGGCCGTGTTGCCATCCGCGGGCTTGAGTTGAAAGAGGCGTTGGTGTCCAATTGGATGTAGTTGCAATATATATACGAGCACATACGCATGTAATGACACTCGCTCTCACACACACACACACAACTGCATGTACATACTGACATACATGCACATTGAGAAAATGTACAGACACACACACACACACTTATCTGCATGTGCACAGGTGTTGTATATGTATCTGTGTATATATATATACATACATATATATGTACACACACATACATGACATGTATACATGTCCATCTAGTTTTATGCGAATCTATTTATACTTACTTGTAGTTCAGTACATTTGTTTATAGTCATTTATCTTTATGGATATTTAATTAGGTTTGTCATTTAATGTCTAGATTTATGTCTAGATGTATGTTCATCTTTGATTAAGTTTATGCATATCTATTTGTAGTGGTGTATTTGCTTGCATTGATGACTTCCTATATACAGATATTTATGTATATTATATATATATATATATATATATACATGTGCATTGGTATGTACATTTTTAGTGTGACATACATGTCAATCTGTCTGTCCGTCTGTCTGTTTGTCCGTCTGTCCGGCTGTATGTCTGTATCTCTGTATGTATCTATGTCTGTATAGTACCACCCTAAACGAGAGCGTCCTTCAGGGGTAGCGCTTGACGAAGTAGGCGAAACGGCGAGATTGGAGCTATAAGGAAGGGCTTTAATGGTTCGCACAGGGTTTGGGGCTTCTTTATCGTAAAACCGTACAAGTATCACCAAAATCGTAGTTGCGATTGCTTAGGCCCCTTTGCATATTTGCTTTTGGATCAGCCCAAAATATGAAACCCCGCCGAGGCGCAGGGATCTGGGCACCGCCGTGGCCAGCAGCCACGCCCAGGCGTCCCGCGATCAGCGCCCGGCCATTCAACCAGGTCTCGGCGGAAGTATAGGGGTTTAGGGTTTAGGGCTTAGGGTTTAGGGTTTAGGGTTTAGGGTTTAGGCTCGGCGGTGCTTACGGTTTGGAGTTTGGGGCTTATCGTTTAGGATTCAGGATTCAGAGTCTAGGGTTTGGAGAAGTAAGATGGAAGGCTTCCTCTTTCTGTCGTTTTTGGGGTGTAGGTCCCGGGCCACCCAAAGCCCTGAGCAACATAAACCCTGAAGCCAAGGCTGGGAAAGGCGAAAAAAGGCCCCAAAATCCTTCCTCTCAAGCCTTCATGGAACTCCTCTCAAGCCCTTAGAGAGCTCTCGTTACCACGGTTTAGGGTTTAGGGGGACAGAACCTTTATTGCTTGAACCTCAAAGGGGAGCCCAATAAGCTCCCACCCCTTCCTTTCGGTGGCTGATGCCGG
This sequence comes from Symbiodinium sp. CCMP2456, assembly GCA_905221635.1. Classification (NCBI taxonomy): domain Eukaryota; class Dinophyceae; order Suessiales; family Symbiodiniaceae; genus Symbiodinium; species Symbiodinium sp. CCMP2456. The sequence continues at coordinate 14,197 of CAJNDV010037310.1, read as the reverse complement.
CAGAGTGGCGAGGTAGCTCGACAGGTCCTCTCAAGTCATTGCAACCGCGGATCAACAGGTTTTAGTAGAGGAGTTTCGGGTTTAGGGTTACCGGTGGGCCTTTGGTAGAGGGTTTAGGGCTGAGGGTAAGCTCTTGATCGTAGGGCTTCTTGCTTTGATGTCTCCGGGAACTTGATGCACTACACTGCTGATGCTGCGCATGCATCTTTATATCACTTTGACTTACAAGCTCTTGATGGTTTTTGTTAGAAGGGCTGTGAAAGCTGTTAAGGTTTTTGGATGAGGGTCAATGGGCTGTAATGAGACCAAGAGGGACGAAATTGTCCGTGTGGATCATTATGCGTTTCAACCCTAAACCCTAAACCCTAAACCCCTAATCCCTAAATCTTGTTTCTCATGAGTACCACACCTTTCCTGCTCCTAGCAACCATGGTGAAGTCCGGAGACCGAAATTCCCAAAGAGCCCAAACTGAACTATGCGGCGCTTCTCAGAACTCTAAGCCCTAAACCCTAAACCCTAAACCCTAAATCCTCAACCCTAAGCACTAAACCTTAAATCCTAAACCCTAACTAAGCCCTTGTTTGATGCCTTTTCCATGCTCAAGCATAGGAGGCTCTTTGGACTCTGGAATCTGAACGGCCCCTATCTTGTGGCTCCGATCACCCAACTTTTCCTACGTAGCACAGGGCATATCCCTGAAACCCGAAACCCTCTACCCACAACCCTAAAAGCCAAACCCCATGCCCCAAACCCTAATGACCCCAAAGGCCCCAAAAACTCTAAACCCCTGAAGACCCGAACCCCTAAACCCGAAAACGCCAGAACCCCTAAACCCTAAACCCTAAACCCTAAACCCTAAACCCTAAACCCTCACCCCAACCCGAGAAAGGCGCCTTCCGACACATGGGGCACGCCGGCGCAGCATCGAAGGCGTGGTCTAAGGTGCGTGCCAGGCAGGTTCGGCCTTGGGGGTTTCTTTTGGGTTTAGGGTTTAGGGTTTAGGGTTTAGGGTTTAGGGTTTGGGGGCTTCGGATTTTTCAGGGGTTTGGGGGTTTCGGCTGTAAGTCTATAAGGACCTGGGGTTTAAGGTCAAGGGTTAAGGGGTTGGGCTTTAAGATTTTGGGGCTTCTTGGTTCAGGGTTTGGGAGTTGCATTTTAGGATTTAGGGTCCGGGGCCTCGGGTTTGGGGGTTTTAGGGTAGGTCCATGAGCATTAGGGTTTAGGGTTTAGGAGTTCAGGGTTTAGGGTTTAGGGTTTAGGGTTTTAGGGTTTAGGGTTTAGGGTTTAGGGTTTAGGGTTTAGGCCTTCGGTTCTACCGCTAGGGTTGGGCATTTAGGTTGCAAGGGTAGGGTTTACAGAGTGGGCTGTGAGGGTCTTGCGGTGGCAAGGATTTTAGGAATTCAAGGGTTTAGGGCACAGGGGCTGCCTTCTCCTGGAGTCAGATCAACTGGCGATGATGAGTTCTTGTCATTTCTGTTGATGCATGCTGCAATCCAAGCATCCAGCCTCACGAACATGTTCCGTTCATGGCCTTGACGATGAGGTTGAACCAGAAAGGTTTTCGACACACTACAACTCATGGTCTTGCTATTCCCTGAGCCAAACACCGAATTCCTGTAAACTTAAAGTAACTTAAACACAACGCCGGAGCCATGTGACTGCAATCGCGACCCTATTCCTAAGCCCAAAGCATATAACTCTACGCCCTAAACCCTGCGGCACCCTGACGCCTTAAAACCCTTACACCTCTAAACCCCTAACCTTATGACTCCAAGCCTACATAGGACTCGTCATGATTAGTATTATATAGTAGAAGTATCCCCGAAGGTCCTTCTATGAAATACCCAACACCAGTTTGCATCCCGTGGGCCTACATACGACAATCCCATAAGAGCCGTATGGCATATATAACACCGATAAACCTTAAGCCCTAAACCCTAAACCCTAAAGCCTAAACCCTAAACCCTAAAGCCTAAACCCTAAACCCTTGTCGAAGCTGTATGGGAGCCTGAAGGGAACCCCGCTCGAATCATTGAGGCCTCAAAGCCCGAAACCCGAAGAACGAAGCCCCAAAAGCCCAAAAGCCGAAAGCCTCAGAGCCCGAGACCCGCTCCTAGAAGGCCCCGAGCCTCCGGGCCTCCTTTAAAGGAGCCCTCAACGGAAGCCTTAAAGGAACCCTAAACCCTAAACCCTAAACCCTAAACCCTAAACCCTAAATCCTAAATCCTAAGCCTTGAAGGAACCCATAGAAAAGGAGCCTTTAAAGGAACCCTGAAAAGGAAGCCTTAAAGGCAGGAGCCCTTAAAGGAACTGAATCAACTCCTAAAGGAACCCTTTAAAAGAACCCTTAAAAGAATTCACAAGGTACCCGTCAAGGAACCCTTAAAAGGAACCTTCAAAGAAATTTGTAAGCGAACGAACGGAGCCCTGAAATCAACCCTTTTGGATGGGATCCTTTAAGGAATCATCCTATGACTCTGAGGGCTTTGGGGTTTAGGGTTTAGGGTTAGGCTAGGGTTTAGGGTTTAGGGTTCAGGGTTTAGGGTATCCTATGAGAGCTCTACGAACGAGGGAAGGGGCTTTGGAGGTTTGTGGTGGGGCCAAAGGGTTGGAGTTTGTGAGCAACTGATGATTTTTCATACATCCCACAAAGCCCCCAAAACAACAACACCCATACAACCTCCCAAACACCCTCCAACACTGCCAGACCCAAAACTCGCCAGACCCTCAGCCCAAAGCCCAACACCCCAAAACCCTGATATAGGAGCCTGAATAATTACCTATACTATTTTGGTGGTTTCCCTATTATGGGCATAATCTACCCCAAAACCCTATTCTAATGATGAACGCTCCTAAATTAAACCCTGAACCCAACATCCCAAACCCGCAACCCTAAACCCGAAACCCTAAACCCTAAAGCCTAAACCCTAAAACCCTAAACCCGAAACCCCTAACAGCTGAGCGCCCAGCAGAGTGTGTGGCCGCAGGGCAGGGAGGAAGGTTGGCAGAGCCTGGGGATTTCATACGGCGCTCAGGCCCTGTAGTTTAGGGTTTAGGGTTTAGGGCTTTAGGTTGAAGGTGTAGGGTTTTAGGTTTAGGGTTTAGGGTTTAGGGATTTAGGACTAGGGTTTAGGGCTTTAGGGTTTTAGGTTTAGGGTTAAGGGATTTTCCTATAAGGGGGTTTCCGAAAATAGGGGACCCTAATATAGTACCCTAAATAATAGGATCCCTATTATAAGGACCCCCAAATAAGGTACCCCCTATTTTCGGAAACTCCCATAAGGATTCCGTGAGGGTTCGGGGCTTTAGGTCCTCATAGGGCTGCCTCAGGGCCAGAGTTCAACGTAGGGTTTTAGGCTTTAGGGGTTTGAGGTTTAGGGTCTAGGGTCTAGGGTTTAGGGTTTAGGGTTTAGGGTTTAGGGTTGAGGGTTTAGGGTTTAGGGGTTTAGGGCTTAGGGTTTACGGAAGGCTCGGGGTTTTGCGCTTCAGGTTAAACTTTTTAGGGCTGGTGGGCTTTCAACAAGTTGTATAAGGCTTGAAGAGGCCGGATCTTCAGGGGTTGATATAGTGGGTGTGTACAGGTGTCCTAAATTCTTAGGCGGCTGAAAACGGCTTCACCGACGATTTGGGTTTGGGACTGGTTTCTTGCATCCCAGACGTTCTTGGACTTGAGGGCTTAGGGCTCGCAGATTCTTTGGATGTTAGCAGAGGGTGTTTAAGAGCTTCTGTGGGATTAAGCGTTTAAGGTTTAGGCATCGGCAAGATCCAGTGGAAATTGGGGGGGGCAAGCTCGTTCAGGCTTTAATTGCCTCTCCAGCCGTGGATTAAGATTTGGGCATCGGCATTTCTGGGGGCGGAAGGACCCTAAACCCTAAACCCAAAACCATAAACCCTAAACCCCAAACCCAAAACCCTAAACCTTAAGCCCTAAACCCAAAAATACGCAAAGTTCCGAACTGAAAACGACGGTTGATGCTTTGGCTTGAGGGCCTCCTGGCACGCTTGGAGAGTACGTTGAGAGGTCCTGAAAGCTCCTCATTTAAGAGGGGGGGGGGGCCTTGAACGTTAGAAGGGTGTAGGGTTTAGGGTTTAGGGCTTTAGGGTTTTAGGGTTTGGGGCTTTTTAGGGTTTAGGGCTGTAGGGTTTTAGGGTTTGGGGTTTAGGGCTTTCAGGCTTTAGGGCTTTATGGTTGTAGGGTTTAGGGGGCTTGACCATTAGAGTAGGGTCTTCGGATCTAGTATACTAGAAAGTTCAGCAACACTGTGAAAAGCAACCGAAGGAGTAGTAGTAGTAGTAGTAGTAGTAGTAGTAGTAGCAGTAGTAGTAGTAGTAGTAGTAGTTAGTAGTAGGTCGTAGGTAGTAGGTAGTAGGTAGTAGGGTAGTAGGTAGTAGGTAGTAGGTAGTAGGTAGTAGGTAGTAGGTAGTAGGTAGTAGGTAGTAGGTAGTAGGTAGTAGGTAGTAGGTAGTCGGTAGTAGGCAGCAGGTAGTAGGTAGTAGGTAGTCGGTAGTAGGTAGTAGGTAGTAGGTAGTAGGTAGTAGGTAGCAGGTAGTAGGTAGTAGGTAGTAGGTAGTAGGTAGTAGGTAGTAGTAGTATCTAGTCAGTCCCCCTAACAATCCGATTCCAAGCTGCAGCCCTAAGCAAAGCGGGCATTCCAGCTGATTGCGGAGCCAGTCCTGTGCAGGCGCTCCCATGGGCATGTTCTCTTGTCCGGTGCTTTGCAAGCTCTATCTGTTCAGACGAAACCCTGTCAAACCTACAGAAACACTGCTAGGATCTGCTAGGAACCCAAGACGCTATGAAGGCCCTATAGGCTTGGAGTGTAGGGTTTGGGCTGCCGACATACTTGCTCAAGGGATTAAGGATAGGGTGCTTAGACTTTAGGGTCAGGGTGTAGAAGCTCGGGTTTCGTGGCTATGCGCGGGTTGTCTTGTTTGAAGTGCAACGGGCTTTCGCTCGCACGCAGGGGGGTTGAGGGTCAGGGCAACGGGGCTTAATTAAGGTTGAGGGTTCAGCGTCAAGCACGAAACCCCAAACCGTGGTTAGGGTTTAGGGTTTAGGGTGTAGGACTGTAGGATTTGCTGTAACTTCCAGAGTCGACGGTTGAAGGTCTCTGCATCAGTTCGTCCGGGTCCACATAGGGGCCTTGATAATTAGGATAGGGTTTTGGTCTACGTGACAACCATGTAGGAACTGTAGGGGGACACCGCCATACTGAGAAGTCTATATCACAGGAGCGAGCTCGACATGTGGAATCGCTGAGAGGGAACGATGAAGCCGCATCAAATTGCAATGAAGCCGAAGGCACTACATCCGCACATCCTGGTCCTGAACATTGCAATGGCAATGCTGTCCAAATTCTTGTAAACCCTTACGACGAGCACTCTACAAAACCCCTTTGAAACCGTGTAAAATGGGAGTTTCCGAAAATAAGGGGGTACCTTATTTTGGGGTCCTTATAACAAGGATCCTACTATTTAGGGTGCTAGATTAGGGTCCCCTATTTTCGGAAACCGCCAAATAAGAAGAAAACTTTTAGACAGCCTACAACACCCCCGGTGCTGTCGAGCGCCTTGCTGCCCTCTCCGACGACGGATAGGCGCCCTCCCCGCTCGATGGATGGTAGGCGTGCCTTACATGGGCTTTTCATGCTTTACGGGATTTATGGGGTTTTGAAAGGGTTCCACAGTGATTCTACGGGCTTCCATACGGCTTTCCATCACGATTTCCAAAAAGATCCAAAACCTCCTGAACCCTAAACCCTAAACCCTAAACCCTAAACCCTAAACCCCTAAGCCGCTAATGACTTCATGTTCGGGGCTCAGAGTTTGAGGCTTAGGGTGCACACGGCGTAAACTTGGGATGACTCACGGGAGGCGCTCCTTGCAGCATGGGAGATCTAGGTCCTGTCTATGAATCCATGCATCTACCTACCTGTCTATCTCGTATCTATATGTCTCGCCTCTAGACTGCGCTGGGTTTAGTGTTTGGGGCTTGGGGCTTAGGATGACTCGGGGCTTGAGTTTTGGGGTGTTGCCGTGTCAGGTTTGGGTTTAGGGTTTAAGGTTTAGGGTTTCGGGTGGAAGCTGTGCAGTCTGCCGAGTCTACCGAGAACGGAACTCTGAAAGAACCGTTAGGAAATCCCTGGAATGGCGGATAGCCCTCGAAGGCGACCGGAGATTGCGAAAAACCTCGTTCAAGAATTTCTCCGTTTAGGGTTTAGGGTTTAGGGTTTAGGGTTTAGGGTTTAGGGTTCGGAAGCTAGGGCAAAAGAGGCCACGTGGCCTCGATGCTGGGACAACGCCCCTGGCGCAGCCAATCCTTCACCTCGCGGTTGTCTCGTCTTTGCGGGTTTAGGATGGGTTTAGGATGGGTTTAGG
>CAJNDV010037308.1:0-14921 GCA_905221635.1 Symbiodinium sp. CCMP2456 | reverse complement strand
AGGAGTTCTCAGAGGCCTTTGCATGGGCATCATCGCCACAGGCAGACCAGCCCTGGGTTCTTTTGGGGCTCAAGGCAAGGGGCTGCAAGCGTTTAGGGTTTAGGGTTTAGGGTTTAGGATTTAGGGTTTAGGCTGGTGGGTTGGCTGTCCGATTTCGGATGTGGTGTTTAGGTTGTCCTTGAGGACCAAATGACACTGAAAAGTCGGAGCCCTTTTCCCTCATACTATGAAGCCCTAAATGGTATATGAACCTTAAGCCCTTTTAGGGGCTCATGTCGTTTTTAAAACTATTTATGGGTTTTAAAAGTTCTAGTTTTGGATTCATGGGAGTTTGGCGCAGCTTGATAGGCCAAGGGCATTATAGGTACTGAACCCTTAACCCATACACCCTAACCCTAAGCCCCAAACCCTAAACTCTGAACGCTAAGCCCTAAACCCTAAACCCCAAACCCTAAACCCCAAACCCTAAACGCTAAACCCTAAACCCTTAACCCCAAACCCTAAACGCTAAACCCCAAACCCTAAACCCTTAACCCTAAACCCTAACCCTTAAAGGCCCCTTGCAATTGGGGCCAGGCATGGCAGAGAGCCCCGTCTCTCCTGGAAGCGCTTCGCCTGACCGAGATGCGCCAGGAGTGGGATTTTATAGGTACGATTCCTTAACCCTAAGGCTCCAAGTGCCCAAATAGTAGGGTTTTAGGTCCCAAGTTCCATACTCTGAATGGTTTTTGGCACATGAAGCCCTACTAGTTGGGTACTTGGACCCTCAAAAATAGGTACGATTCCTTAAGACTTTAGGGTTTAGGGCTTATAGGCTTTATAGGGTTTAGGGGTTTAGGGTTTGTAGAATTTAGGGTTTAGGGGTTTAGGGTTAGGGGGTTTGGGTTTAGGGTTTAGGGTTGAATAGGGTACTACCTAACCCCAAAGAACCTACCGGTTTAGGGTTCCTGTTTATGATTTCTTTATATATGTCCCCCAAAAAAGGTAGGTTATTTAGGGGTTAAGGTATTCCTTCAGACCTTAAGGATTTGGGGTTTAGGGTTTGCCACGGCTTAGGGTTCAAATGTTACGGTTTAGGGCCAAGTTCAGATGGATCTGCGAGGGTTCTATAAGGGTTTACGGCGTTTTGTACAGAAGCCTGAGTCGTTGAGGATACATAATGACACTATTCCTTTGGCTGTGCTGTAACATGCCTCAAGACCCTGTTCTAGTTTTGGGTTTGGGCTTTAGGCTTATACTTTAGTGTTGTGTTTATCTGGCCTGTTTGTGGGTCGCCTTCCTGCCGGAAGTGTGTATGAGGCTCGTTTTCTCTGGCAGTCGCCCGAACTACATCCTCAAAGGGTCCTAAGTACCCATTTAGGGTTTAGGGGGTTTAGTGTACAGGCAGACAGTACTTGGAGGGTCGGGGGACTTAGTAAGTAGTTACTTCTATAGAGTTATAAGTACCATAACCCCAATTAGGATCCCATTTAGGGCACTTATAACTCTACTTATCGCCTACTTACTAAGTCCTCCGACCCTCCAAGTAGGTTTCTGTAGGAGGAATTGCTATCCTGGCTCTCAGCCCTGAACTTTACACCGAAGTCCTCAAACACATCCCCAATCCGATAACCCCTACCCTAAACTCCTGAACAGCCTAAGCCCTAACTCTATACCCTGAATCCCGAAATCCTCAGACCCGACATTTATAAACCTTATAAATGCTAACGCCTAAAGCCTAAACCCTAAAGCCCCAAACCCTAAACTCCCTAAACCCTCCTAAACCCTAAAGCCCTAAACCCTAAAGCCCTAAACCCCTAAACCCCTAATCCCCTAATCCCCTAAGCCCCTAAACCCTAAACCCTACAGCCATAAACCCTAAACCCTCCTAAACCCTAACAACCCATAAACCCCTAAACCCTGCCTTAAACCCTAAACCCTGAACCCCTAAAGCCCTAACCCCTAAAGCCCTAAACCCCTAAACCCCTAAGCCCTAGACCCTCAAGTCTCTTCTTCAACAACCGGGCCCTAAACACTCTACCCAAAACCCCTGAACCCCAAACCCTCAAAGCCTTTATAAGGCACCCTTAAAGGTGCCCTTAAAGGAGCCCTTAAAGGGAACCCCGAACCCCTTAGAGGGAAACCCCAAAACCCTAAAGCCCAAACCCTAAACCCTAAACCCTAATCCCTAAACCCTAAACCCTAGACCCTAAACCCTAAACCCTAAACCCTAAACCGAAGCCGAAGGATACCGTTTCATACAACGCGGCCATCTCGGCATGCGAGAATCTCGGATCTGGGGCTTTTTTTTGTCATCCTGTCGGGTTCGGGGGTTTTCCCTTTAAGGGGTTCCCTGGCTTCGGTTTAGGGTTTAGGGCCTTTTTTGAGGTTTGGGCTTCAGGGGTTTTGGGGTTTCCCTTTAAGGTTTAGGGGTTCCCTTTAAGGTCTCCTTTAAGGGTACCTTTAAGGGGTGCCTTGTAAAGGCTTTGAGGGTTTAGGGTTTAGGGGTTTAGGGTTTAGGGTTTAGGGTAATTTATAGGGTTTAAGGTTTAGGGTAAGTTATAGGGTTTGGGGTTTATAGGGTTTATAGGGTTTGGGGTTTAGGGCTTAGAGGGTTTACAGGGTTTGGGGTTTTAGGGTTAGGGCTTATGGGGTTTAGGGTTTAGAAGGTTTGGGTTTTGGGGTTTTGGGTGTCTAGAGTTCATAGGGTTTACAGGGTTTAGGGTTTATAGGGTTTAGGGTTTGCGATTTTTGGGCTTCGGGATCTAGGGCTTGAGGGTCTGGGGTTTAGGGTTTAGTAAATTCCGTTTTTTTTTCCCAAGGTCGAACAACAGGCAAAGGGGAGTACCCTATTGTACTCTTATCCGCGAGGGGCTGCTGGGGAACAGAGGGCTTATAGATGTTTGTATGCCGCTGGGTTTCTTCAATATTCTGGGCTACTGTATCTTGATGGTCTGTAGGGTTCTATTCCAGATTACCTCGACCCTAAAATGTAGCAGCTTTTGTCGGTTACCCGAGTTTCTGATCATATCATCCTAACAAAAAAGATTATTCCGGAAAGAGGCTTTCACCTTGGTCTGCCCCAAATTCCTCAACCTAAAACCTAAACACAGCCTCTGAACCCTAAAGCCTAAAGCCTAAACCCTCGCAGTTTCCTCCGTGGCAAAGGAACGGGTCGCAGTGGCGGCTTGCTCTCCAGTTGCTGCATGAAGCGGTGTGCATGCGGATGGAGCCAGCTACTCGGATCTGCAGTAGACTACGAAGTTTAGGTGTCTCTGTTCTTCTTTCTATGAGGGTTCTGCATGGGTGTGGTAGGCGACCCTCAACCCTAACCCCTAAACCCCTACATAAACCTTAAACCCTAAACCCTAGACCCTAAACCGTAAACTCTTAACATTGAGATCAAGCTGCTGCGAGAGAAAACTGAGCTTGCTGAGAAGCTGTCGGTGACAAGCAAGAAGTGTGAGGACTTGGAGGACAGCCTCAAAGGTTCGAGGTTGGATGCAGCTGGCCTCAAGAGGCAGCTGAACTCTCTGGAGTTCGACTTGAGGCGGCCCAAGAATGAGAACGATGCCATCCGCCAGTACCACAGCAGCTACAAGGCTGGGCTCACACTGGCGTTTGTGTGTTCAGCTCTTGTTGGCCTGGAGTCTCGCTCTGGCTGTCATTGGGCAGTCGAAGACGCAGAAGATCATCGACGATCTTAAGAAGGATCTGGAGCAGTGGGCCTGCCATACTCTTGCCTCTTGTTTCTCGGAGCAGGTGTCCAGAGTCCTGTTACGAAGCAGGTGCGGGTCACCTAAACCCTAAACACTAAAAAAACCCAACCGCTACCTTAACCCCAAAGAACCTACCTTTTCAGGGTTCCTTATTTGATTTCTTTATATAAGTCCACAAAAAGGTAGATTATTTGGGGTTAAAGTAAGCCCTAAATCCAAGCCCAAAGCCCTATTGTAAACCCTAAACAAGAGAGTTCGGTACGCAGGCTGTTATGGACAGGGTCCAGAGAAGGGTTCCTTTAAGGGGTTCCTTCAAGGGCTCCGTTCTCAGCTTGCGGGGTTCCCTCAGAGTAGGTCACGCTCACGAGAGTAATGGTTAGGGTGAGGCTGCTGATAGAGGGCTAGGGCTTCGGGGTTAATATAGACCCTTACATGCAGTAATATAGGGGCCTTAATAGTTAGAATAGGGTTCCTTTGAAGGGATCCTTAAAGGGTTCCTTTAAAGGGTTTTATAAGGGATCTATTTTCAGAGGGTTCTATGATGTAGGGGCCTTAATAATTTCAATACGGTTTGGTGTACATCTGTATACTGTACTATACTATAATTTTTGATAAGGAGCCCCCAGAACCCTATTCTACTCATTAAGGCCCCTACTTTACCTTTTATTGGATGACCTATTTTATGGTTTGGATCCTGTCATAGGGAGCTAAGGCAACAAACAAAGGTGCTGCATCATGCCTAGGCCGTAAAATGTAGCATTTGTCCGATTTAGGGTTTAGGGTTTAGGGTTTCTTATCATAGGATCCTAACCATGAAATAGGTCATCCATTAAAATGGTACTACATTTAAGGGTCTAGGTACGATGCAGCACCTTTGCTTGTTGCCTTAGCTCCCTATTACGGGATCCTAACCATGAAGCAGGCTAGCCAAGCGAATGCTGCATTCTAGGGTCTAGTTACTTGGCGAAAGAGATGCACGCGTAACATAGCCTACCGTCTTATCTCAAACTGCGGTTTTGTGGCCTTTGAGTACATGATTACAAAGTCTAACTGTAGACATGTTCATCAAGCGCCTGACCTCAGAAGCCACCTCCATCGACGAACATTAACCTTAAGAGTCCCTAGCAATCATGTACCCTCCCAAAAAATAACCCCGAGGACCGCAACCAAAGTACCTGATTATGATTATTGGGTCCTTTGGACCCTTAATAAAGGCTACTTTAGGAACCGTACAAATCCTTACAGATCCCTTGTGGAACCCTTATAGAATCTCTTATTATTGGGTCCTTAGGGTTAAGGGATATTGGAAGGTCAGGGTAAGTCTGTCGCTGCACAGCCCAGGACTCCGTCACGTACCTTGCCGTCATCAGCGCCTCTGAGAAGGCTTACACCGGTCTTGTTTTGCTTTTGCGCTTAGGAGTTTAGGGTTTAGGGTCTAGGGCTTTAGGGCTTTGGGGTTTAGGGTTTAACCTATGTAGATGCTGAAGAATCTAGATTTTTGGAGCTACGTAGGAAGATTTCCTTCTGCACGTCCTTAAAATTGAAAGGTAAGTTCTTAAGGATCTAAGTAGGATGTTTTAAGGTGTAGGGTTTCAGTGTTTCGAGTGCTTTAGGGTTAGGATTTCTTTTACGGTTCGGGGTTCACGGTCTAGACTTTAGACTGGACTTGCTTGCAGTTTGGGGTAGGTCCTAGCCCGTGGAATTGCAGCATGCTGGCCGTTATGCTGTGAACGTTTAGGTCGGACTTTATTTCCCCAGGGTGTCTGTGTATTCTGCAAGGCTTAGGATGAGGCAAGGATTGGGAATCCCGCTACACGAGACTTTCTTCACAACCGTCAGAACCAAACTACAGTACCCTAAACCCTAAACCCTAAACCCTAAACCCTAAACCCTAAACCCTAAACCCTAAACCCTAAACCCTAAACCCTAGCCTTCAACCCCAACCCTTTACCCCCACAACCAAAAGCATGAGGCATCCCGTTTCTGTTGGTAACCCTAAACCACGTACTTAAGGGTCCATGTACCCAATTACGGTTTAGAGTTTAGGGTTTAGGGTTTAGGGTTTAGGGTTTAGGGTTTAGGGTTTAGGGTTTAGGGTTTAGGGTTTAGGGTTTAGGGTCTTATACAGGGACTACTTTAAGGCCAATGTATATAACATGGACCTTAAACCCTAAACCCTAAACTCTAAATTCTAAACCCTAAGCCGCCCCCAACCTTACAAGCACCCTGAAGCTTTTGTAGGGGACAGGGCTTCGGCAGTTGTGAGGGGTGGCTGGCCGTGCACACTAAACCCTAAACCCTGCCTGGACCCCTACAATCCCACCTAGGTTTAGGGTTTGGGGTTTAGGGACTCATAGAAAGCATCACTTTCATGGAACCCTAAAATTGGTAGGTTATTTATAGTTGAGGTAAACCCGAAACTCTATAAGCACGAAAACCCTGACCCTGAACCCTAACGCAACCCTGAATAGTGTCCTCGTGGAACCCTTCATGCAACCATGAAAGGAACCCCACACGTAGATCCTGAACCCTAAATCCAAACCCCAAATTAAAGGAACCTTCCACACACACTCAAAACTCATAAACCAACCCTAAACCCTAAACCTCACATGTAAGAAACGCCACAAAAATCCTAAACCTCAAACCCCAAACCCTAAACCCTAAACCCTAAATCCTAAACCTTAAACCCCAAACCCCAACGAATGCCAGGCGGCTCAATGGACCGTGGTGCTGTGGCTCCTCGCAAGCGCTCACTGCGCCAGAGTGGTCCCCGACTCCTCTGTGCAACGTGGCTTGTGGAGTTTAGGGTTTTAGGGGCTTTTGGGAGTTTAGGGGCTTTGTTTAGGGTTTTGGGGTTTGTGGGGTTCGGGGTTTTGGGGGTTTTGGGGGTTTAGGGTTTAGGGTTTAGAAGGTTTAGGGTTTATAGCGCTTATAGGGTTCATAGGGCTTGTGGCGTGTTGGGTTTAGGGTGTCTAGGGTATATATGGGTAGTTGTCAAAATTATGGTCCTTTTTGGGGTACCCTAAATATTAGGTGCCGTATTACCCAAAAAGGGACCCTAATTTTGACAACTACCCATATATATGTATGTATATATATATATATACAAAGGGCTTGTGGCGTTTAGGGTTTAGGGTTCTCAGAGATTCCAACATTCCAGAACGTCTTGAATAAAGAGCCTGCCGTAAAATAGAACAGGAACCGTAACCTAGCGGCTCCATATATACTGCGATTATGGAATTAAGCCCCGTTCTAGCGACCTAATTCCATAATGGTAGTATATATGGAGCCTCTGGACAACAGGATTTAATTAAACCCTAAACCCTAAACCCTACACCCTAAACCCTAAACCCTAACCCGTATGATCTTTAGTTGAGGGGCTGGGGAGTCTGTCGGGGTTTAAGAAGTGCAAGGATTTCCCTTGATTGGCCTTAAACTGCCATGAGCCATACGCCCCCTCCCCAAAACGCGGTGTGATGTAGGAAAGCTGCTATATTCGGACTCTATGACGATGTTGGGAAAACGAAAGTTGGTTGGACTAGCGGCTATGACCCCTTATTCTAGGGTAAGTATAGCCCTGGAAACAGTAGTATAAGGGCTTAAACAATTACCAAAACTATTTTGCGGCTCCTCAATTTAAATATAGTATAATGCGCCCCAAAACCCTACTCTAATTATTAAGGCCTCTACATTGGGCCATTGGATCCTGGGTTTGACTAAGGCTATAGGAGGGTTTGCTGGGATCTACTACCCAAGCTCTGGCACAACTAAAGCAGCGCTTTTGGAAGGGCATCAGACCCTTTCATTTTGAGGAATCTGCAGTAGACCTTTGGATGTGTGTGCGAGGGTTTAATGTTTCAGGGTCTAGTGGTCTACGTAGGATTTAGGTACTATTTCAGGTTTAGCCCAACAAACCCTAAACCCTACACCCTAAACCCTAAACCCTAAATCCTAAACCCTAAACCATAAACCCTGAACCCTTAAAGCACGGGACCGTGAGGTACAACGCTGCAGCTGCTGCTTGTAGCCGCGCCAGCGAGTGGGAACCTGCACTGCAGGTGCGGGGCCTTTCCCTTACCCTCAAAGGACTCATACGGCTGATGGACAAAATCCTGCATGACCCTATATACCTAAACTATGGGATTTATGGTACTATACCATATTTGGGTCATGCAGAATTTCGTCCATCAACAGTAGTTTAACGCTTTTGGGCCCAAAGACCCTATTATAGAAGGCTTTTGGGCTATTTTGATGCTAAGGGTTTGAGTTGATTCCAAACGGGTTCAGGGTTTGGTTTTAGGCTTACAAGGGTTTAGGATACTGATAGTCGGGGTTTAGGGTTTAGAGTGGTTTAGGACATAGTATAAGTGTCTAAGGCCCATACGGGATAGGGGTGTTTGAGTTCAGGGTTTAGTTTTTTTATAGAGGTTTAGGGTGTAGGGGGTTTTCTCGCAGAGATCAGGGCTTTGATAATGTCTAGTTGGAGGTCTAAGGCGTCTAAACTTAAGGTCTCAAGGGCCTTAGTAAGCAGGGTTATAATCGGGACTACGGTTGATGATATAAACCCTGCATTACCCATAATTAGGAATATGCCCAAATTCCCATAGTTGAGGGTCCTTAAGGTAATGCAGGATTATATCACCAGCAGTATGACTGCTCGAAGTAGGGTTCTCCAATTTATAGCATGAGTTCTAACCTCACCTACAAAGTCCAATGAGTCTTCAGGAATTACCCTACAGGATCGTTATCCCCAAAGAGGCTTAAGGCTTTTGGCTTATCTTGGAGCCTATGGGATAGTATCAGTGAATGGGGCCCCTAGTTTTTTAAGGGCCACTTGGTCCTTGAGGACCCAACATTAGGGGTTTTGGGTTTTTGGGGTTTAGGATCTGTTTAGGATTTTGGGGCCCAAAGGCCATAGGGTGGAGGGTTGTGTTGTTTGTTGTTGAAGCTTGTCGAAATTCCGCATATCATATAACCCTGTAAGCCCAAAGCCCTACCCCTAAACACGAAACCTTAAAAAACCCGAGACCCTGAAGCCCGAAAACCCGGGACTCTAAACCCTACGGTTGATGATACAAATCCTGCACTACCTTAAGGACCCTAAACTATGGGAATTATGGTATATTCCTTATTTTGGGTAATGCAGGATCTAGATCATCAGCCGTATCTCCAGCTCCCCTAAACCCTCAGGAAACCCGAAACCCCAAATCCCCTAAAGCCCGCAAGCCCTCCCAGAATTCTATTTAGTTTCCCCCGGAACACTACCTAACCCTTTATAAAGGGTTTATGGGTTTAGAGTATATAGGGTTTAGTGCTCCTTATGACGATTTCCGTATATACGTCTTAAGAACCCTAATCCCTAAACCCCTAAACCCTAAACCCTCACAAAGGCCAGGTTCTTCAGATAGCACCCTTGGAGAGCCTTCTCAGCCTATAAAAACATATAGCGCTCTTGTAAAGGGACCTTTGGGCCCTTGTAACCCTAAACCCTAAACCCTAAACCCTAAACCCTAAACCCTAAACCGTGATTGTACTACCTTCAATATATCCTTAGGAGGCCTCAGGGTTTCGGGTTTAGGGTTTTGGGTTTTGGGGGTTTAGGGTTTGGGGTTTTGGGTTTTGGGGGTTTAGGGTTGAGGGTATGAAGCCCTACCAAGCTTCACCACCCAAAGCCGACACCTTGAACCCCAAACCCAACCACCTAACTCCCAAGCTCCTCACTCCCTCCCTTGCAGGGTTTTTTTTCGGACCCCTAAACCATGAAAGGTACCGTAGAAAGGAGCCCTAACAGCCCTAAACCCTTACCTAAACCCTAAACCCTAAACCCTAAACCCTAAACCCTAAACCCTAAACCCTAGAGGGAACCCTTAAAGGGAGCTCTTAAAAGGGAACCCAGGGTACCCTTACAGGGGACCCCGGACTCCAGGGATCATGGGAATTAGTAACTAGGGCTATACAGATGGTAACTGTACTTATAATGGGTTTAGGGTTTAGGGTTTAGGGTTTAGGGTTTAGGGTTTTATAATTACAACCCCAATTAAGGTACTTATAACCTTACTTACTAAGTCCCATGATCCTCCAAGTACCGGCATCTTCCGAGGTGCTGCGAGACCTCGGAGCGTCGAAGCTTCGCAGGAATTCCTTGGCCGTGGCTCCCGTGCTCGAAGCGGCGGCAAAGACCTTCGGTGATGACGGGTTGTTGTTATAAGGGCTTCCTTTGAAGGTACTTGTTTAGGGGTTTGGGCGTTTAGGGGGGTGTAGGATTTAGGGTTTAGGGTTTTTTGTTAAGGGCTTCCTTTGAAGGTAGTTTTAAGTCTTAAGGGATCTACGAGTTCTGTTGGGGACTCATTTTAAGGCTTTGGGGCTATTTTGAGCCTTAGCGTAAAGGTTGTAGGGCTGCTTTGAGGGTTCCGGTGAGCCGCGCAGTCTACACGACACAAACCGCAAAGAAAGCCGACATCCTACAGCCTGAGACCCGTTGCCCCGATTGCCGGTTTAGAACGGTTTAGGGTTTGGGGTTTAGAGTCTAGGGTTTAGGGGTTAGGGTCTAGGGTTTAGGGTTTTTGGCTTATAGGGTTTAGCGTCACTCGTGGTGATTGACCACGAGGGCTTGACTTCAACGTAGACAATAGAGCAAACACTGCAAGCCCTCGAACGCCCGTGCAAACCGTACGCCAACCCAATCCTACATCGCAAAACCGAAACTCTAGACCCCTAAACCCTAAAACCCTAAACCCTACAACCCTAAACACAAAGCCCTCAAACCCTGAGCAATAAACCCTAAACTCTAAACCCTACACCCGAAACGTAAGCTTGAAACCCCTGCGCACCCACACCATGAACCTTACATCTTAAATCCCAGACCCCATAACCCAAACCGTAAACCACAAATCCTATTGGTTTAGGGTTTAGGGTTTTAGGGTTTAGGACCCTAAACCCTAAACCCTAAAACCCTTAAACCCCGAAAGCCCTAAGCCCTAAACCCCAAAGCCCCAAAAGCCCTAAGCCCTACACCCCCAAAACCCAAAACCCTAAACCTTAAGCCTTTTTAGGTCGGGAAAGCGCCGCCTGGTTTGCGAGCTGCTGGTGGAACTCGAGCTCTCCTTAGCGCTGCAAGTCGAGTGTTAGGGACCCAAGAAGGACATAAGCATAAGCACTCTTTAGGGTTTAGGGTTTAGGGGCCTTACTGGGCTTCATACCTTACTGGCCTTCATTAGCATTCTATAGGGATATCCCTACCTTACTGGGCTTCATTCGCATTCTATAGACATATCCCCAGTGTGGCTTGAGGTGACGGGGGGTTTGGGGTTTCGGGTTTAGGGGTTTTAGGGTTTAGGGCTTTAGGGTTGGGTTCTTGTTTGGGGTTGGGGGTTTTAGGGTTTGGGGTTTAGGGTTCGGGGTTTTTCGGGTTTGTGCCGGGGGCTTTAGGGTTTTGGAACACTTAAGAGGTTTGGGTTTAGGGTTTCTGGAGCCGCAAACACGAGCCTCAACCAACAAGCCCAAGACTCTTTTCCAGCAGTATATAATCGAGTTCATGAGCAAAGTGTCCTTACATCAAGGCTTCTGAGGTTCGTGAACGCTGTGAACCAGGTAGACTTTTCGTATAAACGTCCTGTCACAGAGCCCTGAACGAAAACCCTAGGCGGTAAAAAGCCGCGAACCCTAAACCCCTAAACCCCTAGACCCTAAACCTTAACCCCTGAATCCTTAAACCCTAAACCACGAAAAAGGTCCTGAAAAAAAAGAACTAAGCCTTAAACCCTAAACCCTAAACCCTAAACCTTAAGCCCTGAACCTTAAACCCTAAACCTGAAACCCTAAACCTTAAACCCTAAACCTTAAACCTTAGACCCTACACCGCGAAAAAGGCACTAAAAATCAACAATAAACCTTAAACCCTAAACCTTAAACCCTGCACCTTAAACCCTAAACCCTAAAGCCTGAACCTTAAACGCTGAACCCTGAGTCCAAAGTCCATACCAGTTGCCACCCTGAACCCCGAGCCTTGGACCCTCCTTGGTAGGCGTTTGGGACGTTTTATATTTTCCCTTATTGGGTTCCGTTACGGGGTTTAGGGTTTAGGGTTTGGGGTTGGGGGTTAGGGTTTAGGGTTTAGGTAAACCCTTAGCATCAAAATAGCCCAGAAGCCTTATATAATGGGGTCTTTGGGCCCAAAAGCCTTAATTTATAAACCCTTAGAGGGTAAGGGTTATTGGGCTTTAGAGGGTCTTATTTACGATTTTGTTCAGAGGCTTTGAGGGGCCAACCTACCCTCAATCCTACCGGACCCCCCCACCCATCAAAAACTTGCCGATGAAAGGCGTTTGGGTAGTTCTCTAAATTAGGGACCGTTTTGGTGTCCCATATATAGTACGGCACCCTTATAAAAAGGACCCCAAAAGGGACCCTAATTTAGAAAACTACCCATTTAGAGTTTGGGGTTCAGGGTTTAGGGGTTTAGGGTAAGGAAGGCGTAGCAAGGAACAACCCGCAAACTGTAACCCTAAACCCTAAACCCTAAACCCTAAACCCTAAACCCTAAACCCTAAACCCTAAACCCTAAACCGTTTGTTTTTTCGGGGCCGGGTGTACCTTGAAACGTCATCGAAGAGGATTCTGCCAGTTTCCGGGGCTTCACCTCTGGATTTGTTGCGTGAAGCATCCAAAGGGTCCTAAGCACCTATAGTGGGGGATGCCTGCCCAAATTTCTGGGGCTTCACCTCTGGATTTCTTGGGTGAAGCATCCAAAGGGTCCTAAGTACCTATAGTGGGGGATGCCTGCCCAAATTATGATAGCAATTATAATTCCTACTACTATAGAAGCCCTACTTTCTGGTATATGGGTACTTAGGACCCTGTGGAAGAATCACCCGTAGCACGTATGCGGCTCTACATCTCATACTATAAGTCCTGTACGAGATATGAACCATAGACCTTTAAATCCAAACCCTACGGCACCCTTAAACTGTTCAATAAGAAACAGGAACCCGGAAACCTTTCTCGGGGTTCGTGTGATCGTTTAGCATGAGCTGTAGACAGCTCCTCCTGGAGTTGCCGATGCCGACCAAGACGAGGCATTCAAAAAGGCGTGCTACAACTGGGCGTCTGCCACGCAGGGCTTCCATGGGTTTAGGGTTTAGGGTTTAGGGTTTAGGGGTTTAGGGTTTAGGGTTTAGGGTTTAGGGTTTAGGTCCATATATTCTACCAGTCTACCATTATATTCTACCAGTCTACCATTATGGCATGAGGCCTCAAGAGACCACCCGTATCAGGGTTTCTGTTATCCTATTCCATGATATTGTTGATGATGCAAACCCTGCATTACCTTAAGGGCCCTAAACTATGGGAATTATGGTAAATTCCTTATTATGGGTGATGCAGGATTTGTATCATCAACCGTAGGTGCCGATTGGGGATAAGTCTTAATTAGTCCCCCTTTTTGGTTTCATGCAGAACCGTAATTGAAGCGAAGTTTTGGGGGCTGTTGAAATCGGCGCCTCTTGCTGGACTTCTGATTCAAGGCGTCCTATCATAGGTAAGAAGTTCCTAGCCTAAATCCTTAAAGACGATATGCACCCAAAAAAAGCATTAAAGTTCAAAAGCCATATAGGGATTCATACTATGAAGGTACAAGGCCCTTACTTGTACTGGTCATGTGTTGAGGGTCTCCGGAGCACATAGGTTGAGGCTCTAATGGTTAAGGGTTCAGGGCCGTTTAGGGCTTAGAGTGTTTACTTGCAGGTTCTTGTGGCTCGCTAAGTGAGGCTGGAAAGACGGGCTTTGGGAATATGTTCGGAGTTTGAGGGGGGTAGTAGTTCAGTAGCCCTACTACATCAGAATGCCCCTTTGTCGGGCTCGTGTATGATATCGCCACCAGATGCTGACCCAGCTATAGCCCTAAGGGTCCAAGTACCTAATAATCATATACTCTCCCAAATATTAAGCCAGATCACTACTATCCGTCACCAAAGTACCTGATTATTGGGTCATTTGGACCCTTAGGGTAGGGGCCTGAATAATTGAGCGGAGCCCCCAACAGCCTCGGTTGAGCCCAAGCTTGGGTCGGGTTCAGGGTCCCTAAACCCTAAACCCCTAAACCCCTAAACCCTAAAATCCTAAACCCTAAAACCTAAACCTCAACCCCTAAACCCTAAACACCTAAACCCTAAACCCTTAAACCCTAAAGCCTAAACCCTAACCCCTAAACCCTAAACCGGTTTTCGGACTGGCTTCCGGGTTTGGCGGTTTGAGGGTCCTGGCTAAAGAGGTAGTTGCTGGTCTTACTTTAGGATGAGGGGTCGCAACCCTAAACCCTAAACCCTAAAACCCTAAACCCTAAACCCTGAAACCCTAAACCCTAAACCCCTAAATCCTCAACCCTAAACTCGAGAGTCTCTAGAGCTTGTGCGGTAGTTCATCGTTGAGGTAATAATGAAGGCCCCTAGGGTTTAGGGTTTGTTCAGGCTTTGTTGCTGTTGCTGCTATTGTTGCTGTGGTTTAGGGCTTAAGGTTGAGGGCTTAGGGTTGAGGGTTTAGGGTTTAGGGTCAGTATTGAACTACGTGGTTTTTCTATGCTTGCTACCGCATTGGCAACTACCATGTGCAACCTGACATGTACTCTCCCCTTGTCGCACCGCTGTAGGTTCCAATCAATGCGGTGTCAAGGCCTGGCACGACGAGACTGGATGTGCGATAATGTAGAAGCCTAAATAATTACCAATATTATTCCTTAGGGTTCCTTATTATAATAATACTATAAAGGCCAAAACCTAATTATCTAACCATTAAGGCCCCTACATTACTTTCCCATATTCAGACGACAGTGCTCCCCGCTGTCACCATGGCGCTGCGTGCGCGAAGTGTTGCCCGATCCGGGCTGCTGCATCTTGGAACCACATGTTTCTTTGTGGTTTTTCGAGGGGATTCTTAAAGTATCTTGACTTATAATCAATAGTTCAGGGGATCTCCTAAATTTGAGAACTTCTTCCCTGAGCCCTCCCTTCTTGAAGGGTTCATACCTAAACCCCTAAACCCTACACCCTAAACCCTAATCCCTAGGGATTGGCGCCTAGAATTCCAAAAGTCTAGCGCCCGATACCCCAAAGCCTTACCCTAAGGGTCCAAGTACCTAATAATCATATACTCTCCCAAATATTAACTTAAATAACTACTATCCGCAACCAAAGTACCCTAATATTGGGCCCTTTGGACCCTTAGCCCTAA
>CAJNDV010037307.1:90887-112178 GCA_905221635.1 Symbiodinium sp. CCMP2456 | reverse complement strand
ACGGTGTGATACCCACTTGAACGGAGTATGGCCTGTATGTAAGGGTGCGTGAAAAAGCCCGCCCATTTGCTTGACTCTCAACACGTTATCGTTTTGCTCTACCTCTGCAAGGCTTCCCGTCTATGGCATCTGCTGCAGACGGTGGGTTGCTGTAGGGTCGCATGGCACATTGTGCGAGATCCTTTCGTGTCGTCCAGCTCGCGTTGTGCACGCCAAAGATGCGACACATAGGCACACTGCTGCTGTAAATACATGGGGCATGTCCTCCGTCATCTCTGCATTTGCTGCCAGCTGTTTTTCCTCATCCCCGTCCTTCTTGCCCTGGAGCAGAACAACTCATATTCGGAGATCCCACACCCCCAAGCGAAGACGTGAGTGGACCTGCTTTCCGGACTGACGTCCATGGCCACGCATCGGTGGGTGAAGGGCACCTCTGCCCCGTTTGGCACCCAGAGAGAAAGCGCTGTGCCAGGACATGCCATGCTAACATTAACACGCTTTTGTGTATCGCTCGGAGTGGCACCGGAAAGCTTAGAGATGAACGTTTATGCTCCATGTCCAACGGCTAGGACGTAAGGGTTTGATTGTTGCTTGTCACGACATGTGACAACCTCGAAAGCTTCTGAATCCTACGTACTTGACAGCGGTTATATGGGGTTATGTTGATGGTCGCCACGCACGTCCATTGTTTCTGCCATCATGCGTTTCCTTTTGCAAAGTGCCGTGTCTCAATTGCCACCTGCCGCAGCACCAAGATGAGCTCGAACAGGTTTCCTGTAGGCTTGTTAAGTGGCGCGGTCCTTGGGGCGTTTGGTGGATGGCTGCTTTCCACCCAGCAGAGCCTGTGCCGCGGTGTGCCTTGGAGACGACATGAGAGAGCCTCAAACCAGGGGTGTCCGGATTCCTTCACAGTCGCGTCAAGTGCAGAATTGACAGCTAAGGACTGGTACAGCGCGAGTCCGTCTAAGGCAACTGCAGTCGCTGAACAATCTGGCGAGTACAGTTGGCTGAAGACTTTGTGCCAAGGACGATCGATTGGAAATCTGTGGGTTTCGACTGAGCAAACAGTGGAGAATCAAAGTGTAACAGATGTTTTAAAAGTTCTTCTTGGCTCTTGTTCCATGTTTGCATCTACACCCGAAGATCCATGAAATCCTGCAGCACGGCGGGCTTGTTGAGGGGGGTTTCCGGTGGCTCCAATATTCCATGAGGATGCCTATCTGCTCAGGAGCCAGGTACCGCGAACCGATTTGTAATTAGTACCCTCTAGGTCGGAAGGTAGTTGCGTCGTTTGTGACGTGCTGTTGTTTTGTTTTGTTTTGGGTGGTTTTCTGCGTATTCGTGAAATTTTCGTACCACCAAGGCCGGATCCGTTGCTTGACGGAAGCAATCCCCAAGCCATCAAGTCCTTTTGAAGCTTTCGCGGCAGACATGCTTCCCTTTCATTGAACAACGAACTGAGATGTTAGGCGTGACAGCTGGGTGGCAAACCCTAAATATGAACTGAAATGTAAGGACGTTGGATTGGAACACTTCTGTCCCAAACCCTCACCCTCATCCTTCAAGTGCACGAGTTCAAAAGAAGACGTTAGGCTGGGAAACGGGGTGATGGACGGGAGACCCGAATCCTCAAAAATTAGATGACGGATGTGAAGCCCCCAACTCACATTGGACACCGGGTGGGCAACCCTCAATAAATGCGATGTGTGGCAAACCCAGCTGAGAAGCTTGCGGAAATGTTAGACTTTGCAAAGAAATTTTCAGCGGCACACCCTGATCATTTTTGGGAAGCCCTGGCCCCAGAAGTAGATGTTGGGAGATTAAACCCAGAAGAGCATGTATGGATGTTGGATGCGGGGGACCGTCAGTTGGAAACACCAAACCCTCAGCGGAGTGTTGCGATGCTGGATGGAAGTTCGTGAACCCTAGATGGACATGGGCGGCTGAAAACCCGTGAGCCTGTAGGGAGGGGCAACCCTGTGTTGGGCATTCTTGTAAGGAAGGCTTAATCGAGAAAATGTTGGGTAGGAAACCGCGAGCCCGCCTGAAGGGGAGATGTTTTGTGAAACCATGCAGCACCATAAAGCGTAAGGCATATGTTGGAAGGTTGGATGGAAACGGTGAATGCCGAAAGGAGATCTTAGGGTGGCAAGCCTTGAATTCCGAAGAGGCTTCAGAAAAAAGAGGCTCAAAAAGGCGTAGCAAAGCATTTAAAGGTTAACAAGCCTAAAGATTCGCTAACATGTGCAAGAAGCGTGTGCAGGGGCGGTAAAAGGCGTTATGAAGTGTACAGAGGCAAAAAGAAGTGTAAAGTGGTGCTATACTGCTGTAAGAGGCGGTGAGGAGCATATTGAGGGGCCTTAAGGCGTTCAAAGAGGCGTCGACAAGCGTGACGAGGCATAGCGAGGCGTTGCGAGGCATGACGAAGTGTGACCCGGGGAAAGAACAAATCTAGAGGCGTGGGTCAAGACTTAGCACACCATGGAGCGCTTAATTTACAATTGAATAGCATTCACAACCATGACGACTTAAAGCAAACACCTGCAAAACCTTGAACCTTTTGACACCCTAATCTAAAGCGCCAAACTGGAAAGGCTCTCGCCCTAATTTAATGCCCTCTTGGGGGTGGGTTGGCTGACAATCGAAGTGAGCCCAAGCGAAAATCTGTCCATAAAAACAAGCGTTTCATTTCTCACTTAAGTTGTGTCTTTTTTTGATTCCGTTGTTCTACATGCTTCTAATGCCAACCTCGGCTGACCCCCGGCTCCGTTCACCAGATTAGTTTCCACAAAGGTCGCGGTCCCGCGCAGTTGGGCAGAGGTATTGGGCGATTTTTCGAAATTGTGTCAAGTTAACATGACACCTTTTAGGCCCCGTCTCACCCCAATACCTCGAGATGCGCAAAGAGCCTCTAATAGCATCAACTTCCAGATGGTTTGAATTTCGAAATTACAGTTCAATTCAACCATTACATCCGCAAAGACTTAGCTTGCCCAAGCAGCCTGAAAACTTTCGGGCCGACTGTGCTCCAATCAGCCCGAGAGGAGCACCAGCTGATTGCCAGAGAACCGTGGAATCCTGCCTTGCGCAAACGCGGAAAGGTGAGGTTTCTGCGCCAGCGTCAGCAGTTTCAGCGGCGGCATCGGTGGCATCAGCAACACCGAATAGTGGCATTACGAAGGTCAGGACTCAATTTCCATGGATGAGAAAAAAGAGGCTACCTTGTATGTCAGCGGTCGTCAGCAATTGCAGCCAAAGGGATTGTTCGCACATGGATTTGTATCAGTTCGGCATTTTCCAGGCGACCTCAATGGCTGGTATTGCCGCGGAATTCCGGACATTTAATGCAAATTATTCACGCTTTTGGGGCTTCGACTCATTCCAGGGTCTTCCTGATGAAGGCACCAACCATCGGGCAGCACTGCCCCCAAATTTCTCACAACGCCAAATCCAAGGCGATTATGACAAGATGGCAAAGGCTGTCTGGTTTCCAGGAAGCTTCAACATGCGACAGGCATTCCGCACATCCAATTTTATGAAGATGATCGACGCCGTTGAAGAGAAGATCAATGATCCCCGAGCCAATTTCATTAGAGGGTTTTACAATGAGTCTCTGACCGTGGCTTGGCTTCTTGATTTTTGCTATGCTTGTGTTATTCTGCTGTACATGCTGTCCGATGCATCAATCAATCTGCCTTGTTGCCACACTGAGGCAGCCACCTTCCGTTTGTTGCCATTCCGCCCGGCTTTGTACGTGGACATTGATGTGGACTTGTATTCTTCAACATACCAGGCATTGGAGTGGTTGGCGCAGTTTGGCCTCCTGGTGCCAGGCACGATAATTGGCTACGATGATTGGGTTACGGGAGGGGAGAATGGAGAGCAAAGAGCCCACAAGGATATTCTGGAGAAGTTTCCCAAATTGAGAATGGCTCCATACACGTCACCTGGCTATTCACATTGGCCAGGTTGTTTCATTGTGACGGAAACGCGTTGAATGATCGCGCTGCATGAGTAGAGGTTTCGTGATGCATCTCAGTGCCAGGTGCTCGTTCAGAAAACAAGGTTGAGATTCGCTTGGGGCTTGGGTGTGGTCGAATATTGCTTTGTGTGTTATTTCGTTTGTCGTCTGTTCAGATGGTTTTGTGAATCGGAAGGTCTGCATCGAAATTAGTGTGTATCAGACGCAAGAATCTTGATGGCAACTCGGCTTTTGAGCATATCACTGCATGTGTTTGTTGCAGTGCAAAAGAACATGTGGTTCTGCAAAGTCTCCATGGCGCTGCCAAAACCCCCTGATATGACCACAACCCATACTAGACTGCCTTGCGTCTGGGGTGGGGGTTCTCGTTTTTTTTTTTTTTTTTTTTNNCCACATGAGCCCACATGAGCCCACATGAGCCCACATGAGTCCCACATGAGTCCCGCATGTGTCAACAGCTCCTCAGTCCTGGCAATGGAACCTCGAAAGTTCCACGATCTCAGACAAGGCTGGTTTAGGGTTCAGGGTTTAAAGTTTCAAGTTGAGGGTGAAGCGCTTTCAAGGATCGTCAGGGCTCTCAAGGAGGTTTTCTGGGTCAGTTTTGTCTCGGCTTCTTGGAAAGATGATTCTTGTGAGGGTTTAGGGTTCAGTGTTTAGGGTTTAGGGTTTAGGTTATTTTGGGTTTAGAGTGTGCCCTCAGTGTTAGGGTTGAGGGACGTAGTGCAGGTTTTCGCGTGGTGGCTTCAGGGCGGCCAAAGATGCTACGCTGTCGTACCGCAAGTTCGGGGGGAGTGAGGATTCAGGCTAAGTGGGGGATGAATGGGTGGGTGGGGTTTAATTTTTTTGGGGTTGAGGGTTTTTCAGAGTTCAGGGTACTGGAGTTTGTCGAAGCATTTTCGCTTCGGTTGCTGACATCTGACATCTCACTTTGCATTTTCGCTGCAGCCTACCCCAAAACATGAGGCATGCCATGATGGGCTACATGTGTTGAGCGCTTCAGCCCGAAGACATGTAAAGCGCCCCTCAAGAAGATCATGCACAAGACAGTGCCCTCGCGGTATTTGCATTGAGACACCGCACTTGCGCAAGAGCCACCCGTGGATTTCTGGGTTTGGGATTGAAGGGCGGTTGCCTGGGCAAGCCATGCTCGGTGGTTCCAACCCCGCGACGGATGTCGAGAACATGTGCCTCCCAGCATTGCAGAAGAGTGACCAAACGACTCGTTTAGGCGGCAAACGTATCTATCCCCGTGCACTTGATGGTCAAGGCCCGGCACAGCAATCAAATCATCAGAGAAGGCTTCATAGAAGGTTTGAGGAGTTCAGCAGCTCACTGCAGGAACAGATTGCGGGCTGGACAACGATGCGTATGCGTGGCAGTTCCATGCCGCAGCTGGTTCCCACACCTCGACGCAGAGCAAAGCATCCCTGCGAGTTTATTCCGCAGAAGATCATGGCAAGCTGTACGATACTGGGACGCACAGGTAAGACTATGAGGAAAGTCCCATAAAGATGTAAGGCTTTGGGTCCGGCCGGTGGAAGTGGCCCATTCTGTTGCTCAGGAAGGCTTGGCTGGGCGGCCACATTTGACAGGGCCTCCACGGCCCTACGACACCCCGCGCCGCCGCTTCCCCGGGGCCAATGTCTCACAAGTGGATGGGCACCAGAGCTTCGATTGGCCTTTTCTTTGCGTTTTGTCGCATAGCTCATGTAGCCGTGTAGCCCATCGCCACTGTGCAACGGGAACATTGAGGCTTCTTCGAGATGATCGCACGCCTTTGGCCTCCGAACATCCTTCACAGTACGGACAGCTGTACAATGGAGCTGCTGGAGTTCACGGCCACTGGTTGCTAAAGCCAAAGGGTGACGACCTGCAGCAGAGCTTCTGGGCACACGAATTAGTAGTGGTTAGGTGTTGATGAGGAGCGTGTCAGCAACCCGCGCTCCTCTTTTCTGAGGCGGTGGCTGCGGCGGAGCTGGCCCGTCGCAGGTGGACGAAATAGTCCTTGGACACGACATCGACGGCTCCACGAGCTCGGCCTTGAAGCAACTCTTGAGCTTGGAGGGAGCGGCCGGTTGCAAAAGCATTGGCGTGGCTCCAAAGCTCGAGGGCAAACGATCTGTTCCGGGTGGAGGAGACTCGCAAGTGGACGAGCTGATATGGGGCACTGATGTCGATGGCTCCTCGGATCCAGCACTTGTGAAGGCCAAGGACCAGCTCTTCCAGGGGGCAGCAGGAGGAAAGATGCCACTCACAAGCCGAGGCAGGCACAACCCACGGTCACTCCTTTCAGCTGGCTGTTGAAGTTGACTGTCTGTCCTCGTTCTCACATTCTTTCCTTCCGTCATTGTGCTTTTCTTTCCCGGTTCGAGTTTCTCTTCCTGCCTGGTGTGGTGCTCGGTTTGGGCTTCACGTCACAACGTGGTGAGTGCCCTTATTTTGTGGCCGGGTGGCTTGTTTGACCGCTTCATCCTGATTCAGGGCTGTTTTTCTTAGCGTTTACTATGCAGCCTGTAGGTCGGCGGCACGTGCAAGCGGAGCCAAGTGGACGCGCGCCGAAGTCGGAGGGTCGTCGCCATCATGCAGGAGAGGGCCGAGAGTACAGGAGAGGAGAAGCGGGGTCTTGGAAAAGTATCAGATATGACTCTGAGGACCTGCAGATGGAGTGGCCGTTCTGCTGGGTGTCTGGGCAAAAGCGGGAAAGTCGGAAACGTGCTGCTCTTTGTCCGATTTTTTCCATCAAGGCAAACCTGAGAGTCTCGAGAGTTCATCGTGGCTCGGCAAAAGCATACTTCCGGCGGCCTGAACTGAAGCTTCGAGATGCCAGGCACGAAACTCCACGACCGCGAAATAGCCGTCGTCACATACCTGCCGCTGTCTCGTCTTCCTCCCTCTGCGCACTTCGAATGCCAAGGATGCCTTCTGAGGTTGGGGGAGCCTCGCGGGTGGACGACGTGGTCTTGGGCAAAGATATCGATGGCGCTGCTCGGATGTCAGTGCTGGCATGAGGTGTCTATGTTGAGTTTGGGCAGGCTCGGCGCAGCAGTTCGCGAGGCTTGCAGAGGGAGCAGCAGGCACATGGCGGCATGAAGCATGGACTACTCTCGGATCGTCTGTGCACGACTGACGTTCCCATGATGCAGCGCAGGCGCAGCAGGGCGCCGTTGTGTCAGGGCCCCGACACGTGGACGTTCATGCGGTACCAGTTCGGGAACAGGGACGACCGGTGGTTGTGACGAGAGGAAGATGCGCCAAGAACCGGGTGTTGGATCACGATCGTTTGGTTTCAGCGAATCTCTTCAGATTCTTTGCCGGGAACGGCATAAATTGAAGGCCGTCCCACGACAAATTCCAGCTGTAGTTGAGCTCGAAACGTTTCCTGTGAGTGAAGGCAGCTCCTTGGGGGCAGAATAACTCCCAGAAGCATGGTTGCCTCTCATACAAGGCACGTCCTCACCGGTGAATGCAGGTCGGTGAGGAGCATCGCCGGGAAGGTCGGAGACACATCGTGCGGCCCCGAGAGTGGCACGCGGCAGAGTTTGGTGCCGCAGCCTTCCGAGGATGGGGGAGCCTCGCGGGTGGACGACGTGGTCTTGGGCAAAGATATCGACGGCGCTGCTCGGATGTCAGTGCTGGCATGAGGTGTCTATGTTGAGTTTGGGCAGGCTCGGCGCAGCAGTTCGCGAGGCTTGCAGAGGGAGCAGCAGGCACATGGCGGCATGAAGCATGGACTACTCTCGGATCGTCTGTGCACGACTGACGTTCCCATGATGCAGCGCAGGCGCAGCAGGGCGCCGTTGTGTCAGGGCCCCGACACGTGGACGTTCATGCGGTACCATTTCGGGAATAGGGACGACCGGTGGTTGTGACGAGAGGAAGATGCGCTAAGAACTGGATTGTGCGAGATGTAGAGCAGCTTCCTTTGGTGATCTAACTTTCGCGATTGCATCAAAGATATCTGAAGCTTCCGCCACCCCCCCAGAAAGCTTGGCCTAGGAAGATTAGCACACTGAAGGATGGTCGCGAACAGTCTTGCCGATTGAACCAGCGCTTGAGTTTTGCCCGATGTTTTTGTGTTCTTCTTGCGACACATGTGGAAGTATGTAAGTACTTCAGAAGAGGTTTGTGAGTTTGTGAATTAGCCATCGAACACATGCGCACCTCAACCTCTTAGCTTCGGATTACCTTTCGGTGTTACTTGTTGTCGAGACTGTTCTGAACTGCGGAGGTTGGAACAGATCCGCATGTGCAGGGCAGACGCCACATCGAGGGGACCCCAGCGGTTCATGTGCGGTTGGCTAGGCCTCAGCAGCTGCAGAGCTACTGCCTTCCAGCTTCGAGGCATCGCGGGAATGGCAGCGTCCAGGCTCGGTTTCCCGCTCGGCTTTCGGGCGCCAGCGGCATCCGTCTTTTTCGACCGAAAATCGCGAGGCGTAGCGGATGCGGCCGGGCAGCGGGCGCAGGCGCCGGGCTTTTCCCGCAACCGCAACGGGCCTTCGCCGCCTCGCGAGGCATCGCTGGGCCTCGATCGGCGCCTGCATGGTGCCAGGCTCAGCGGCTGAGCGGCCGCTGAGAGGATTTTTTCTCTGTACAAAACGTTGTCTTCTTCCGCTCCGTGTGCAAAATGCACTCCGAGCAGGGCGATGGTCTGCTGGAAGCAAGCTTAAACTTGAGCATGCTTCTGTTCGCGGCCGGCGCAAGAGGCAAAAGAGGTGGCTCTCTGCAGGCCGCGTGCAGGCCCATGGCCCGCTCGAAGTTCAGAGCTCTGTGCAGCGCCGGTCCGCAGCTTGTCCGCAGCATGGGGAGGGGAAGGGCGAAGGGTAGTTGCCAAACGTGCGATTAGCCTTCACATCGGCATCCAGGACCGAGAGGATGAATTGTCCTTTTCAGTCTCAGGTGGCCATTGCGCTTCCTGTCAGGACCTGCAGCTGGGTATGTTCAGTCTCCTGGCAGTTCAGCCTTGGAAGCAGAAAACAGCGTGTCTGAACTCCGACTTCAAAGGTGGATGCTGCTGCACCGACTCTCAGGATGCACAGGGTGTGCACAGGGTGTGCACAGGGCACAGGGGGCCTTTGGCCGGAAGGGAAGAATGCTGTGTTGCCCGTGCGGGAGGATTCGCAGGAAGCGCAGTTCAACTTGCCGATTGCATCCGATGAGAAGACCATCCCTTACCTGGCAACTGACAGAAGGCGAAAGCGAAATTTGAACAAAGCTGAACCGTTGTGACCGGAAATCTGGTGAAGTCCTCGCAGGATAGCCACTTCGAAGGACCCAAGCGACAGCCAAAAAGGGGGGGAGGGAGAGGTGTGAGAGGTGTGATAGGGTGCGAGGGTGTGTGCGGCAGTGGACCATGCCGTCGTAGTTGCGCCAGGATGTGCCATCGGCTCGGTGGCGGCCTTTGTGTCCATCGAGAGTCCTGAGAGGCGTGGGGCAGCTTCCGCAGCTTCCGAGGTCCACGCGTTCTCTGACGCCCGAAGAGAAGGAGGCCGAAAAGGCTCGGCGACTCGGAGCGGGGCAGCCTGGGCAGCCTTTGAAGAGCCTCTTCGAAGCCGGTAGTGGCAGGTCCGCTTACAGGGTTTGGTGAACAACTTTGCAAAGAAAGTTCGGGCCATATGGCACCAGGGTAGAGTGTACAGCCTCTCATCGCGAGATCTCTGTGTCCGAGGCAGTGCGAGGTTGTCCCTGCGTGTGCTCCGGAGCGTTGCAGAGTCATGATGGCCATGAAGGTAGACGGAAAGCTTTGAAGCTGGCAGGTACTTCAAAGAAGGCACAGCGACGCGATTCGAGACGCAGTATCGGATAGATGGAGACCCAGATCAGGTTCATGCGGCACCATGCAGCACCTGCACCCCGTGTTTCACGGATGACCAAGGACAAGAGCCTGGAGTATTTGATCTTGGTGAACCCGCAGGTCAGCTCTTGCCTGCACCATCCTGCGCCATGGCTCTTGATTCGATACTTCAGAGGAGCCAGGAGTCACAGAAGTCACCTGCCCAATTGCGGCCATTCAGGAGGGTCCTAGTCCCAGTCGCGGCAGCTTTTCGTTTTTTCGAGTCACCAGGACATCTACTCCATGGCTGAGGATGGCTCGTGCCGGCCTCGAAGCCACAGCTCAAAAGCCGACACAGAACAAAATCTTCCGTTTCCTGCGCAGAGGAGCTGCTTTCCCCCGGAAGTCATCGCGGCTCTGGGGGCAGAGGACAGCCGTGCGCAGACGCTCCCAGTGTTGGTGTCTTTGGTGTCTTTGTGTCTTTGTCGTGCATCATGAAATTCTCTTCTACGCGAGCTCAGGTTTTCCTTTTCAAGCACCAAAAGACACGGCACAATACAAAGTATGGCGGTTTTCAGGAGAGGGAGAGGGCTCGTCGGCTGGGGTTCTGTGAGACTTCCGGCTTTGAGCGCTGGCAGCTCTCTCCGCGAGTCGGGCCGGGAGCTCCCGGCCGCGGCACTTTTCCTCCCCGAGTTCGTAGGTCCGAATATAGGGCTCTTCACCCAACCCGACGCACAGTGAAGAGGTTCTCGCACGAGTCGAGCAGGTCTCCCAACCCTACACTTCAAGATTCCATTTAGCCAAGAGCGTAGAAGCGGTCTCTTGTTCGCTTGCATGAGGTTGTGCCAGCTGAATCATCTTTTCCATGCGCTCGGCTTGCAAGGATAGAGAACGGCTTCTGATGATTGCCTGATCCTCTCGGCTTTGCGACGACCCGAACTTTGCAGAATTGAGGGCCGGGTGTTTCGTGCCAAGGTCTTCAGCGACACGGACGGCAAGCTGTTCAGGCGGATATTCTTTTTGAGAGACCGGAAGCAGATTGTGTCCTTGGGAAGGTTCTGCTTGGTGGAGGAATCAACCGAGAGCCGCGACACCTTCTTGGAGTGCATGAGGCCGATGCGAGCTAAGGCTGATAGGGCGTGCCACATAGCCACCCGTAGGCGTCCATAGGCCTCCATAGGCGTCCGTAGGCCATGGGCTCGCGCTTTTCCTCTTCAATCCCATGCCTCGGAGGATTCTTTGCATCTACGCACAGTCCAACCCTGGTGAGCGTTGACTTCTTCGCCTCCTCTAAGCATGTTTCACCTGTCAAAGCTCGTCACAACACGCCGACGAACTTGGCGCGCAGCAAAACAGACTGCAAGTTGCTGCCTGTGCAGTTTGGAGTCTTGCCATGAGACTGTCCGTGGCCTCTCAGCTCGAGCACTGAACCCTTCATCGCCCGGGGCCTTCCCCCCGCCACGGGTTCCCGTCCCGGAAGCGAACCCGAAAGGTTTCAAAGGCCATGAGCTGAAAGGAGCTGGCGTCTCCCAGGCCGATTCGAAGCTCCCAGGCTTTGCTGGACATGGCACCCCGCAGTGTTTTGCAGGCCTCTGCGCAATGCTTTTGCTGCTGCTTCAAGCAACGATGGTTATCAGCGTGCCGGGACCTGATCTCGCGGTCACGCAAATAGTTGAGCTGAACGGGTTGATTGCGCTTCCGCTGTCCTTTCCAATAATCAACTCTCTGTCAGAGTGCTTTGCGGATGAGTGTTGTGAAATGCATGGCTGTGGCACATCCACACTAACAAGCAGCATGCCCCACTCATAAAGTCACCGGCCAATGAGCACTTTGCAAACGAGGTCTGCAGATGTTTCATGCCTGATGCAGACCAGCAGCCCTGATCGCACAGCTCTTCCTCAAGGCCAGAACGTGCAGCTCCTTGAATTTGTCCGGCATGAGCTCAGCTCCCCCGAGGGTCGCGCTTGCGCGCGGGCGAGGCGCGGGAACAAGAGAGAGGGTCAAGAGAGAGCGAGCAGACATTGCACGCCGACAGTCCAGGAGCCCAGGTCAACCGAAAGGAGGAAAGAGAGAGACAGAGAGAGAGATATGGGGCCTACAGTGTGGGGTAGCTTTCACAGACTTTCCACCAGCCCCCATAAAGCTGGGGGGGCCCTTGTGGTTGGGGGGCTTAAGACGCTCCCAATGCCCTATGGAAGAAGAGAGAGAGAGAGAGAGAGAGAGAGAGAGAAAAACAAGTACGTCGGAGCTTCGTCTGGTGGCGTCTTACGGTAAGTCGCGCCCTATTGGCCAGAAGAGAAACATGCTTCACAGAATGAACCGAAGCAGCCGTCTTGATTTTGTCGAATTTGGTTGGGCTGTGCCGTTACTTTGATTCGGGTCCCGTTTGCTCACGGCTGAGTTCAGAGCCGTGCAGAGAGTGGAAGAAGTGCGGTTGCACAGGCAGCGGCTCCCAAGGAAGCGCTTCAGCAGCTGGTCCGAGTCCCGGTCGTAAGCTTCTCCGCTTCATCTGTCTACCTCGCTTGCTTTTCTTTTTTTCGTGCTCACTGCACGTGGCCAGCGTGTCTCCTCCTTAAGCGGAGGCCTTCAGCGCCGGAGGGCTGGTGGAGACCTTGGCCACTCTGCAGAGGCAGAGCGACTGCGCGTCCGTCGGGGTTGTGCGGACCGTCTCTTTGCCTCCGGTGCCTCCAGCAGGCGACTGCGCCACCGGGTCCGCAGCTCGAAGAGCGCATGGCGCTCGCCTGCATGTGTTCGCCTGCGAAGAACCGAAGCGAGGAGCTGCTTCTGTCTCAGCCCGCGCCTGCAGCGCCTGCAGTGCCTGCAGAACCTGCGCCGCAGGCTGGCTGAGAGGTTGACTTTGAGCTTCTTCTCTTCTCTTCATTACCCCTCCGCTCCGCTGCGCTCCGCTGAGGCGAATGCCACAGCGATGCCTACGAACTTCATTGCCAAGTATCAGAGGCAGACCAGTTTTCGCAGAGAGAACCAAGACTTGTTGCGACCCCAGGCTTTCCCCGAACAAAACTCTGGTGATGTGGGTGGTGGCCCCTGCCTCAGCAAGACCATGCTTGGCATGTCGTGGGGGCTGCAACAGCGACAAGAGAGAGTTGCAGAACGGCTCGCAGCCTGTAAGGGGTTGGACAGAGGCGAGGCTCATGCGCGAAACAGCAACAATTCTGCGAAGTGAGTTCTTTGCAGCTCTTCGCAGCCTGCGAACTCACAAGGAACTCTGTGTTGCACCTGCGACAGGCCTGACACGCGTTGAATCGGTCCTCACAAGGTCTTGCTCCACCCATGTGCGTGGCACAGCCTTGCACCAGATCTGATGAAATTTTGCGCCACATCCATCCATAGGGCGCCAGACGCAGAAACAGGTTCCCACCAGCTACGAAAACCAACAGCGAAGTCAAGTCTGCACAGCTACGTAGATCCTTCCTCGTTTTGTGCAATTACTTGTCAGCCTTTATAGGACAACATGATCTCGCTGGACTGGTGTGCTCTCCAACCCTTGCGTGCCCGCAACAGAGCTGCCATGGCTGGAGTGTGCACGTCGCGTGCCACGACCTTCGATGGTGCTGTGGGACTCAAACAGCATCCACAGCAGCAGTCTTCAGTCCTTGTAAGGCATTTGCGTATGCCACATGCCCCGCTTGTTCGCCTGTCGTTGGCAGAGCAAACGGCAGTCGCATGGGGGACGAAGATAAAGATGAGGAGGATCAAGCATACTTGTTCGAACCGGTGCAAAGAAGAAGCCGATGAGATTTACATGCAGGGTACGAGCACGTCCGGGGCCGGCGCTTCCTTACCCACCGCCCGAGTGAGCTGTCGGCTGCCAGACTCGAGCTGATCTCCAGCAGCGAAGACATGGTAAGGCCCATGCGCTCGCGTAGGTTGCCGAGGGAACCTTTCGCAGTGGGCTACATGCAGTCGCAACAGCTCTGGTCGGGCTAGCAGCCTCTTAAAATGCCTGTCGACCTTGGATGCCTTTGGCTTTCTCTAACGGCGTCGTAGATTTCAGTCATGGAGCTCCAGGAGGATGGGTTGCCATTTTGGGCCTGCGGTACCAAAGGTTGTGACGAATCAACTGCAGAGGCTTCACCTCGTGAGCTTCTATCGCGACGGTGGTTCGCTACAAGGGGACGGGTTGAGTTTGAATTTCTCCTTGTTTTGCATGTCTGTTAATCACCAAAAAAGCCCCTGAGTTAATCGCAAGGTTTGTCGTCGCTGATTCTGTTGCATTCTGCTCCTGGCATTCCAGACATAGACTTAGACTGCGCAAAGTTCAGAAAGCCCAACAAAATCAGATGTGCCAAACATGCGTCGCGTTTTCCATAAAGCGCGCGAGAATGGATCTTGCTCAGATTCGTGCCAAAATCACGATGTGCAGCATGCACGAGGCACATGCCTGCTGTTTTGACGAGAGTTCTTCGCCCCTACCTTGAGGCCGCTGTTTCTCCCAAGTCAGTGCTTCCTTTTGCCTTGCTTTCGTCCCTTTTTTTTTGGCCCGCGCCACAAGAAAGACACACGGACTTCCGCCAGCGGCTTCGCAGCCCAGCGGCGTCGCAGAGTGGAATTGCATGTGGGAACGCCTCACGGAAGGGAAGTGCAGACATTTGTATGGCTTTGTGTTGCCAAGGTATTGACTCCGGTGTGGTTTCTCGTGGGATGGTGCCTTCTGCGCCTAGAGATGAACAGGCGCAAGGCGCAGAATTGGAGCAGTTTTTTTGAGGGGAGAGTCCGCCAGGCCCGTTGCGACAAGTGTGCGGGAGAGGCGTGACAGACCTGAAGCCTGGATCCTAAAGCCGGTAGCCGGAAGAGACCTTTCCCGCTTCCGCGCTGAATCAAGGCGCGAGGCTGGAACTTCCACTGATTTGCATGCTAGACCTTGCCGACTGTCACCCGCAAGCGAATCTGGCGATGGTGTCGCCTTTGAACGGCGCATCGATCACAAAAAGCTGCGCTGCCTCTTGGCCGATAAGCTAAGTTGTCGGGACCTTCGCGGAGAAAGCACAAGCACCATCATCGCCATTGAATCGCATTGCCCGTGTGCTCCTCCATATCAATGAGTTGCACAAAGACTTGAGCACGGCTTCTTTGCCGTAGCGAGACATGAACTGCCGGGGAAATTTCATCGGGTTCGACTGCGAAAACGGTTCGCAGCAGCTTTGGCAGCTGCAGTGCGGACTGTTGGGTTTCAGTCCAGAGCTAAGTATGTTGAGGTCAGGTTGGAGTCATGTCATGTTCTGAAAATGTAGATCAGCCAGCTTGGCATGCTGCGTCTTGGAGGCTGCTTTGCTCAGCTTTTCTTTGCCTCTGGGGTGACCTTGTGCGGACATTGCGGGTTTTCCACCGGTCCTTTGCATGCGGAACTCAAGCGATTGTGATCCTGGGGTACTATTCTGGGCCTTGTCAGCTACGGGTACTCTACTTGGATGTGATGCCTTTTGCTGTAACAGCCGCCGCTTAGTGTTGCAGGTTTTGCACTGGTTGGGGAGCAGAGCAGAGCAGAGCTGTCAGAGGGTCTTTGGGCTTCCCATGGCAGTGCCTGGTCCTCCTGTGCGGCGGCACTCCGCGCGGCTCCATGAAGCCGCGAAGAAGACACAAAGCGCGAGCAAGTCCGCTGCTGTAGCCGCCGTAGCCGGCGTAGCCGCCGTGGCGGTCCCCAAGGCCAAAGCGGCCAAGGCCAAAGCGGGCAAGGCCAAAGCGGGCAGCCGGTTGGTCACTTACTCGGCTCGGCGTGTGGAGAGCCGTCCGAGCCGCGGTCCAAAGCTGGCCAGAGCCAAGACCGACGAGGAGGATTGGGACGCATCGGATGGCGGGGATGAAAGCGATGATGTATACCCGACAAGAAATGCAGGCAGCAAGAGCACCAGGAGCCGCCAAGTGGCCCCAGCCAAAGTGGCCGCAGCCAAAGTGGCCGCAGCGAAAGTGGCCCCCAAAGCCGCTTCCAAGAGACCTGCGAGGACGAAGAAGGCGGAGCCTCCGCCCCGGCCGTCCAAGCCGTCCCGGCGCTCAGCCTTGAAGCGCTCCGGCACGGACTCAAGAGAGGCTGAGGCCCCTGCTGAGCCTCCAGTGGCCCAACAGGAGCTCCTGACGGCGAGTTGTGCTCGTTCCGTGACGGTAGCACAGGCTAAGCGAATATTTGTTTTCTGTTAAACGTAATTTTTCCTCTTAGACGTTACTTTTTCCTACCTACCCCACCTGCCCCACCTACCCCGCCTACCGCCACTTCCCCACCTGCCCCACCTGCAATGCCCGTCGATGCTCAAGTATAACTCGAAGGAAAGAAACTGTAGAGCGAAGGGTCGTAGAGCGGCGTCGCGACAGCTACGGACTTTTACCCCCGGGCGTTCCCCAATGTGCCTCGATTTGTAGAGACTTCGTAAGACCAGCAGGCGTCTCACGAAGCCAAGCCTTTCAAACTTGCATGCCCCGGTCACTTCCGGTGCTAGAAATAAATGTGGTCCCGAATCATAAAACACTCATCCATGTCTTCAGACTCAGACTCTATGCCTGCTCACTTGTGCTGATGCCCGTCAGGCTGTAAGGTCCTCTGCTTTCCTTTTCCTAGCCGAACGCATAGACGGGTCCTCCACAATGCGCCACAAGCTCCATCTCGTGCCCTCCGTTCAGCTTGGTCGACGAGTTGGCCAGCTGCGCCTCCGAATGTACCCAACGGACTTGCAGGTCAGTACGTTGTTGGGTCTCTTTGACGCTCAAGAGTTCCAAGTTTGATTTCCGCAGTGCTCCGTTGATGGTAAGGACGTCGGTGTTGAGTTTATCGTAAACATTACGACTCTACGACTACCAGTGATGAGAGTTGAACCTCCTCACACATGAAACCGGATCCCGAACATCCAAATCCCCGAAACAAATCTCACTCCACTCATATCTTGCGTAAAGCAGCAGGTCCTGGCTTTCGGATGCTCTTGGGCTTCTGCACGCGAGGTTGAATTTATCTCATTCGAATGCCATGCCATAAGCGACACTTTTCCCAAAGCCCCTTGCAGCATTGAGGTGGGGGCCATGCCTATCAGGATTCCTTGGGTGCTTCCGCCGTCACCTGTTGCAACAGCCGATTGGGCCTAACAATCAGAGTCACGCAGCTCCTACTAACCTCAGAAAGCATCAAGCTCACATTTGCTTGATATGAGGAGCCACTTGTTGAGCATGCCAGCTCAAAGTCCCGAGCAACCCCCTCAACTGTGATGTTTCATGAGGAGTCGTGGGTTGCTTGGCTTGCTTCTTTCGGCGACTGTTCAGGGAGATTTCCGAAAACTCCACGTAGTTGGGCTGAGAAAACCTGAATTGGCTCTCGCTTTCGTGAGCTGAACCCCACACTGAACAAAGTCGTCCTTGTCCCGATCACCTCATTGAAATCTTTCCCAGATGTTCCGAATGATCTGTTGCCAACACGCATCTTTTTCGTCCCCTGAAAACAGAAAATCATCCGCGTGGCCTGAGGTGATGCCTTAAGCTTCTCCGTCACGGCGGTACACCCAGGCACATTCATCTAACCGCACAGACGAGGGAGCCCTTGAGACTCGAAGTACTCGGCCACTGTTCGGTACCATTCCAATGGCGCGTCCACGAGCCTGTAACAGGCTTTTCTCATCCTGACAATGCTTCCGCTTGCTAGACCCATGGCCTGGCATTTCCCCTTGCAAAGGATGCAAAAGAGAGTCTGAGGATATTCTTTTCCTTGCAAAAACGCTCCATTCACATCTCCTGTATACACATGCCACACTTGAAGTGGTTGATCTGTGGGTGTATGCCGGGTCTTGATAGCCGAGCGAAGCGGCTCTTGCTTTCGCAGCCTTGTGGGAGCCATCCTCCTTCGGCTTCCACGTCAATAGCCACTTCATGCCCATCGCCTGTTCGCGGTCCGCAGGGAGTTCCGCAGGCAACGCCTCGAACGCACGGGAGGCCAACTTCCACGGCCTTGCGTTTCAACGCGCTGGCGAAGTATCTTGCTTCGTGGCATGTCGATGGCCACTTCTACAGTGGCCGATTCCTCGGCCCAGAAGCAAGACTGGTCGTTAAGGTGTGCCTCTTACCAAGCCCCCGCGGAAAAGCATCTGGAGCCTGGGGCCACGCCTGGATGTGGCTGCACCCTGAGGATCATCCTCCAGGGCCTCGATCCTGTCCGTTGCCTCCTCTGGTTCTCCGCTCTTGCCTCGAACACGAGACCGTGGTGCTAAAAGCCGCTGTGGTGGAACCTC
This sequence comes from Symbiodinium sp. CCMP2456, assembly GCA_905221635.1. Taxonomy (NCBI): domain Eukaryota; class Dinophyceae; order Suessiales; family Symbiodiniaceae; genus Symbiodinium; species Symbiodinium sp. CCMP2456. Next base: position 94,207 of record CAJNDV010037307.1, on the reverse strand, counting down.
TGTTCAGGATCTTGGGCCCGTTGCCATTCCTGTTCTTCGGGAACTTCGCCAGAAAATATCTTCGAATTTATTTTCCCCGATCTCTTCGGCTACTTTCTGAAAAGTCCAGGGTGTTGCTCCTTCTGGTGTCTTGGTGGCCACTGCCTCCAAGAGTTCTTCACGAGCTGATGCGTGTCGCAATTGCTCGGGACTGCATTTCATCAGTGATCTTCCGCGAACCAACCACACATTGCACTCCATCAGGATCTTTACGACCCTAGAAACCTTCCATGTTTGCTCCCTGGAGCTCGCCGTCCTTGTCCACTTTCAGTCACACGGTGACTCTGCTCGGGCTTTGGCCAGGCGCGCGAAGTCTACGCGTGCGTTCTCTACCACCAGGTCATCCGGCAGCTGCCCTGGCTTCTGAATCAATCTTCCAGTGATGTCGGGATTCCTTCCAAATGCATGCTGGATCGGCGTCAAACCTCGGATCTGCTCCCTAGCCCGCAGTGGTTACCATGGCATACGCTCCGAAGGTCACATACACAGTCCTCAGGTCATCTAACATGCGACGATGTCGGTTGATGGGCCGAAGAGGAAGGCTCTTAAGCAAATCCTCGCAGGACTCAAGCTTAAAGTCTTTGTCCTCAAGCAGCCCTTTTGCGAAAAACTCTGCTTGAACCACTTGTTTCATGCTCGTGTAGGCCTGCAGTTGCTCAGTGGACACCTCAGTCATCCCTTCAATCCTGTTACCTGCACCTGACCTGAGTCCCTGCCCCTGGTCGTTCTCACCTTCCAAGTCAAGCGCCGAATGCCCTGAATCCTCGGAACCCTCATCCCTGTCACCTGCTCCTGCCTTGGTTCCCTGCGCCCTGGCCTGGCGGGGTGAACACTTGCTGGGCACGAAGTGTGATCCGGGAGTGCCTTGTATGCTGGTAGGCAAGGCATGAGTGCAACTGCATGTGGCATGACATGTGTGATTGCACTAGTTGTCCGTGCGTCACTGTGTAGGGTCGAGTGTCTTGCTCGAGTGCCTGCAGTGCTTTCGGGCTGTGTTCTTGTTTTCCCACCCTCCCACCCTGTGTCTGCAGGGGGCAGAGATTTTCAGCAGCAGCTGAGTCGATTTGTCAGCATCGGAGCTGATGTGTACTGTGCATTGCTATCAGAGTACTTGAGCTCGGTGCGATCCACCGAGTGAAAAGAGTGGGAGTCCTCTGCAAGGGTGCCTCGGTTCTTCTTTCGTTCGGTTGTAGTTGGGTTTGCCGGGTCTTGTTTTGAGGGGGGCTTGGTCGGTTCTTGCGGGTTTGGGTTTCCTGACGGCACTGTAGGATCCCACTCATCTGTCACGGCAAGTGCCGAGTCGCCTTAAGCCTGGAACATAAACCACACCTAGCCTTCTAGCGCCCGAAGTCCGAATTTCAGAACACACGCAACACATCCCTGCACCAAAGCCCTCAATAAGTCTGCTGTGTCCTCGGAGTTCATCTTGGATCTGGGCACTATTCATTTCTTGAGTCATCACAGACGCGACTTGCTTACAGTACTTAATGGTGCATCTTGGGCCTGACGAATATCCTGGAGTGCTGGAGCACATCTACAGGCCATCTGAAGGACCGCAACCAACTTAGAACAAGTGGTGCCCACTCTCCACCCGTTCTTAACTAAAAGACCCTGAAGTTCACCCTGAAGCCTTAGTCACCGCAACTTTCAACTCACACTTTTGAAGCATCCGCTGAAAGACAGGCAGCCGCCATCCGTTGCAGTGTTCCTGGCCATCCTAATCAAGTTCATAACCAAAGCTAATCCCTCAAGAGTTCCCTTGTCCTTGCATCGCACATTGGCTGGCAGCCACGGTGCTCCCGGTAGCACTCTCGATTGTGGCAGTATGCAGACTCTCAGAAGCATCAGAAACTTCCAAGAGAACCTTTCTATCCTAGGTAATTAACCAAAGCCTCACGGGGAACGACCCCGCTACTCATTTGCTCGAGCTGCCGCGCCCTACCTATCATATCCCTTTGGCCATCGTGTTTACTCGATCTGTTTTGTAAAACTAGAAGATGTTTGGCTTGTTCTTTTTGCGGTTGTCACTTGTCAGCATGCTTTTGTATTTACATGTCGGCATGCTTTTGATCGGTTGGGCGTGCGAGCTTTTTACCACGAGTGCTTTCCGAATGCGGCATTCAGCAGCGGCCGTGGAGTGCTCAGAGCTCGCATTTTGTTTTACCCACCCTCCTCTCCCTTGGGTGCACTCCTGGGCCGCTTCAGCTGCTTATGCAGTAGTCCTTAGCTTTTGGGATCGGCTACAGTCCGATGTATTGCTGTCAGCGATCGAGGATCGACTTTTCTCACTCTCGTTGCGAGTTTCCTGTGAAGCACAATCGAGCATAACTCGTGGTGCTTAACATTTCCGAGGGGCTTTGTCTTAGCTGTCCTCGGTTATGTTAGCTGCGTATCTCTGACGGCTTACCGATGCCACTATCCACCACTGCCAAAACAGAAGGGTGTCCGAGTGTAGTGTGCAGTGTTCGCGATTGGATTGAAGTTTTTGATATATTCATATGCTATATGTTTGAGTGCTTCGTTATCCGAACATATGAAGGTTTTTGGAGCGTGGATCACGTCTTCCTTTCGCAGTCTCCTCTTTTCGGTAGGAGACTCTGTTTTGTGTTGCATGCCCAAACTGTTTAGTTTTCAGAACATTCCGGGTCATCGTCATCGGCCTCGTTCACAACGAACCCGCCATGGAGAAACTGGTCACGCTCTCGACGTCCTCTGCCGCCCTTGTCGTCGTTCTCGGCGTCCACGGTCACTCTTGATCTCGAGAGTCTCGAGAACGGCTGCGGGCATGCTTCGTCGCGTCGAGCTGGTAGGTCTGCGGACTGGTGCAGCGGAGGGCGCTGAGTCGTCAGAGATACAACCACACCCAAACTGAGTATTCTATTCCTGCTACTAACACGTCTCCTTCCCCTGTCTTGACAGGACACAAGTCAGGGAGGAGTTGTCCCTACTCTTCGGCAGGCACTGCTAAGAACTGGGGAAGCCCCCTTGGCAAGTAGGTCCTCAGACAACAGAACGAGAAAGTGTCCGGTAGCTGACTGTTCTAGATACAAGATCTTCTAATCGTCGATGTTACGTCGCGCCGCCATCTTGGCCTTGATTCGACCAAAGCTCCCAACGTAGCGAGTGACTCGATGCTCAGGAGGATGGGCCCGCTCCCCTTGTTGGGAGCATGGATCTGCACCGCCCCTGATCTCTGGCCCGCTGTCAGGCCATCTTCACTCCTGTTACTGAGCTTGATCAGTTGTGTTTGGTGTAGGACGCAACGGCAACCGACCGTCCGC
>CAJNDV010037307.1:70304-81411 GCA_905221635.1 Symbiodinium sp. CCMP2456 | reverse complement strand
TAGGACTCACGCGGTAGGCTGTGCATGCTTAGTTTCACAAAGAGTTTACCTACGATGTTTGGCTCAAGACATGAACAAAAGGATAGGAGCGCTAGCTGCATTAACTGCGGTAAGCCTCCCTGGGGTTCGTGTCTTGGTGTCTGTAACTATTTAAACTATTATTATGTTAATTGTTTAGTGTCTCCACTCACCTATACCATCCCAGCATTGACTAATTTGTGTTTTGGTAGGGTATAAAATTTCTACTAATTCATCGTGTTTCATTTTTAACTCATCTGTTTTATCGCCAAAAATATTAACTGTAACATAATAGTTTTCAACCATTGTTGCTTTACCCCCACAATTATTAATCTTTTTACAGTTTCTTTTTAATGTTTTATCCATTATGTGTTCATATATCTCGTTCATCCATTCGTGATTTTCTCTTCCGTATTCACTTATCATATTGAATACTTCTTGTCGTAAATTAGCAATTGGCGCTGCACGAGCAATACTACTTAATGTTTCTACGGGTTATTTTCAATAAACGTTTTCACGGTCTTAATGGTTTGTTCCTGACTTGTCATTTTTATACTAATATACTAAGGCGTTTTATCTTTAAGTCTTTTTAGGTAAAGTTTTTTACTGCAGCATCTTATCCATATCTACTTATTTACCAGCAAGAACTCGTGTCTCATATATTTCTTGCTCAGTCCTTCAACAACATTGCGTATCTATTTACTTCCTTAATCTCATAAACTTTATCGCTCCGCTGACTGCGATTTTCTTTTCTTGATGTATAAGAACCCGTACCCTTAACGAATACCCTGACATCGTCTCCTTCTTTAATGTTAGGATACTTTCTTAAATACGTATCTTTCATCACTGAATTTGCTTGTACATTTACACCATTTTCGTTGTCCGTTACGTAAACGGTACTCCGAAATCCAGCCCCTCTTCGAGGTGGCCGAGTATCCTTTAACCCGACAGATAAAATCTTTGGACCCGGTTTCGCTGCACAGCAGCAACTCCGAATCACGGGCCCAGCGGAAGGAATAACCGTCCTGCAAGAACGCTCTTGTTGTGTAGCTTGTACCCACGCCACAACATCAATCTCGGCTTGCTGGATCGCTACTCTTTATAATTGCATGTGCCCGCGACTTTGAAACAATCGCGCGCAAAACAGTTCGCCGATGACCGTATACCATGTTTTGCGGTTGTAGAAACTTCTCTTCAAACCAAGCCACACTCCAGCCGCATTTATGGCCGCACAACGGATCAACGTGCATGTTTGGGAACCAGTTAGCCCTTCAGCGAGGGGTTGTGTAATTTTGCACGTGTGTAATTGGTTCCGTGTGTGCGTTGGGCCGTGGCACTATAGTGCTGTAGCAGGAAAAGGGATAGCTTTCATTTCCGCCGCGGCCTATTTAAGAGTATATACAATCAGCGCTTGTGTGCAGATGTATTCTCCGATCTAGAAAGGAGTTACACGGAAGCGAGATCGGGCGTGCATATGCACATGATCCGCAACCGATCACCCAAGTCTGGGTGAGTAGCATCAAAGAAAGGGAGGCGTGATAATCTTTTAGCAAACAGGCATTGAGAGACGAACCAACCAAGTCCCGTCGGAGTGCAAGCGATAACACGAAAATCCGATACAGCGGATTGTCCGAGTCAAATTCTGTCATATGTCATGGTTGTAAAGTTAAAACCCTCTCTGAGGTACTTCCAAAATTGGTCGCCAAGTTTCAGCGACCGCTGGCGTCTCAGAGTTCTTGTCACAGTATCGCACTGAAGCAAGCTGGGAGCCAAGGTCACAAAATTGATTCAGCTGCCACGCCGTGGCAGTTTCGGGGACTTTAAGGGAGTGGGCAGATCGTCCAGCTTTGACAGTTGTGCATTGCTGTGGCTGCTCCACTTGTACCGCTATGGTGTGCTCGTGATGGCCATGATCGGCCTCGGACAGGACGAAGTGCCTCTGGGAAAGACCGGTGCACGTATCATGGCAACGTACATTCGTTCTTCCTTTCGTTTCTTGCTTTGTACTTCTTGCCTTCCGTTGTACACCCCCAGGCTGCATTGTTGCACGCAGCATGAGCCGGCCCAAACATGAAGCGTAAGAGGGGACCAGAGAAGGGCCCCAGGAATCAGGAAAGGGAGAAGCAAGCCGACACCTTTCAGGTAGATTTCGAGTTCTACGATCCCGAGGAATCAGACTTTCATAGTGTGCGTGAGCTGCTCTGCACAGGCGTCTTGCGTTGTGTTGACTTGGACTTCTCTGGGCTAGCGGACAGCATCGTGGAACAGGTGAACATTGGGACTACGATTAAGTCCGGAGGAGAAGAAGGCGGAAGCGAGAAGAGCGAGGGAGCAGCCGAGAACGAGGACGACGACGAGGATGCTGCTCTCTGTGGCTTCTTGACCTGCCTGAACCTGCACCAGTTCTCGGAGAAAGACTGGCGCAACGGCTTGGTGTCCTTCCTGGAAAGCAAAGCTCACAGTGCTGGGATTGGGGTGTCGGAGAAGCTGAAGAAGTTTCTGACCGCAGACGCACAGCCAGGCCTGCTGGTCTCGGAGCGCTTCGTGAACTTGCCTCTGGAGCTTGTCCCGATGCTACACAAAGCAGTGCTGGAAGACATCTCCTGGTCTCAAACCACCGAGCATTGCCCGAGTGAGGCCGGGACGCCCGTGCTGCGCCGCCGCCTGCAGCATTGTGTTCTCTTCCGGATCTGATTTTCTCAGAGGAGCGGCCCTTCTACTTCTTCACTCATTTCCTCCTCCTGGCACGATGTCACGCTGCTGACGCAGGTGGAAGATAAGAGAGCCGTGAAGCCGGTGAATCTCGTACCGCGAGGCAGCCCTGTAGATGGCCGTACTGTTGCCTTTGCCCGGCCAGAGGACCTCAGTTTGAACTCTGCCCGAGCTGTCGTTAGTCGTCATATCCCAGGACGAAGCCTTAGCCCGGACAGCTTCCCTTGCCTTCAGCTTCCCGCTGGCTGGAAAGCAAAAACCCGGTGGGGGGGGCCGGGGCCCCAAGTCCGGGCCCAAGCCTTGCACTCGGCTAGCGGTGGCTCACAGAAAGATTCGCTGAGGAGGCGGCGTCCTGCACACGGGCCCGCAGTGCCCGCTGCGGCAGTGGACGAGCGCCCTTCGGAACGCGTAGCCGTGCTCGGCTTTACCCGACCGGCCTACGAAAAGGCGGTGGCTGGCCTCCGAAAGGCTCTGGAAGCAGAAGCAAAGGCTAAGGCCATGCCGGCCAGTCTTCCTTCGTTCTGTGCAGGCTGCATTCCATGCTCTCTCACTGCGTTGTGCTTTGAACCGTTTCGACCAGGTGTGAGATATCTGCGTGGTTTCACCGGAACTATTTCTGCTCGTCGAACATTGTCGAAGCAAGGGAAAATCGTCGAAGAGAGGAAGCTCTATACTTGTGTTTGTGACTGATGCAATGCAAGCATGTGAGCATTCCGTTCGCAGTCTTGTCGGTTGCGGAGCTGACAGCAGCACACCCCCGTGAGGCAAAGTGTTTCTCAAGCTTATGCGCATGCAGTCATGTAGTTCTTGTCGAGACGCCAGCGTAGCGTGGCACTTGTCGCATATCGCGCGCAAAAGCTGAAAACATCCGCAGAACTGAGGCTGATGCCAAACACCACCTACTGCCGGCAGCTCTTCTTTCTGCATATCCCGCGACGCAAAGATGGATGTTCTAAGATTCCAAGGCAAAGAATGGGTCACCACCGAAGAGGCCACGAGCTTTGAGTGTTCGTCAGTTCCAAGACAGCTTGTCTCCGAGGCGTTACCGCTGCCTTCACAGCCGTTTCTCACAGCATACATGAGTGCTGGGTTCCGAGGTGACGAGACCGACAGGATGTCTAAAGCTAAACACTGAGTCGGCTCGAGTCCGAGGTGCTGGCTCTGGCAGCGCTGGTCTTCGGCATCACGATCCGTAGCCTACGGCCTCAGGCGCAGGGCCGCGGGGCCGCGGCCTCGCGCGGTCTCCGGCTTCCCGCCCCTTTGCGGAGGCGGTGCGGCGCCTTCTGGCCGATGCTGGAGTGGCGATGCACAAGGCGAGTGGGTCGAAGAGACTCAGCTCTCAGCTGTGGGCTCGTGGGCTCCCTCTTCCTCTGAGGTGAAGAAGACGGCAACGGAGATCGAACGCCTGGGACCCGGCTGTCGCACCGTGAGCCTTCTCTGGCCTCGAGACCCTTTTGTCGAGGCAAGATCTTCCACCTCTGCGGTTTGCTGGTCGGCGCGCTTAGAGGGCAGCCGGTCCCCATGGTCCTCCCTGTTCGGCCTTTCTGGTTGAGGTTCCGTTGGCCTACCAGCTCCTGCTCACTCATGGCGTCCCCAGAAGCGGGGGGCGCCTGCAGAAGCATGTGACGAGTCATCTAGTGCCAAAAACCGCAGAGCGCCGACCAGGTTTCTGTGTGCAGCTCTGCTGGCTGATCACGGTGCTCGGGGTCAGCCGCGAGCCCGGGTGTTGGAGACACTTGCCTGGTCTTGCGCTGTGGTCACACTGTTGGGTCTCGCCACGTAGAAGGCGATTCTCGATTCTAGGAGTGGTTCTCTGAAGCGCTCAAGATGCCTCAAATGTCAGTGCTGCCTTGTGGTCGCCGTGGTCCTGCACCAAACGTGCGATTCGAGCACGAAACGGGGATTCAGGCAATGGGGATGCGATCGTCACATTTCTGAAGCCCTCCCCCATCTGAGGCGATCCCAGTTCATCACATAACTGAAATGCCCATCCTCATTCGGCGATTCCGTTGAGCACAGTCATCACAGTTCTTAACCCCCGCCCCCTGCTTTAGCGATCATCACATAGGCTCTTATAAAGATGCCAAAAAAAAGAGATGAAATCCTCCCTTATTTGGGCGGCGATCCCTCTTCGGTGATCTCACGCTTCACGCCGCTTCAGGGCGATCCGACCACGTCTCTTGTGTTCCCCCACACACTCTCTCCGATTCTGGGCGATTCCGATCACTTAAAGACTCCACGGGGTCCAGCGTGCCCGGTGGTCCGGGTGCTCCCGGCGCCTTGTTTCTGTGGACCCAGGTTTGAAGCTGCAGGGTCGAAAATATTGCGGTCCCAATGGGTGTCAGCAAGCGCTTGAGTGTTTGTTTAAAGCCAGTTGGCATTTGCTCAGCTTGGCCCCAGAAGACTTGCAAAGGGCGGGTCGCTCAAGAGGGTCAGCATCTTCTGAGCTGTTCTTTGTAGCCGACTATGTGGTCCAGGAAAACCTGCACGGAGAAAGCAAGAAAGCAAGTGTGCGCCTTCTGCCGTTAGCAGGTGCGGACTGGCTGCGCGTGCACGTCCCCTTCGTCCGGGACAATTGGCCCCTGAAGTCCATCCTTCGAGAGAAGGAGGCGGACCGGCTCTGTGGAGGGAGCCGCTCAGCCGGAACGGTCCAAAGGCGCAGCGAAAGGACCGGCTCTGTGTCCAGAGTGACCGATACCGAGGCTATTTCTCCCTGGGTTGCACGCTGGCCATCCAGATGTTTGCACCCGTGCGTCCTCCTGAGAGCCCTCTCTCTTAGTGCAACAGATTTCCGAGGGCGCAGCAGCACTTAAGGCACCACTTCGTGCACCGCGCAGTTCTGTCTGAGGATCGCGATGACGTCCATCCTCTTTCTCGTGATGGGAGACATGGCAGCGGCCCTCATCGGCCGATCCTTCGGCCAGAGCATCTGCAGTCCCTCGACAGAGCAGAGACAGAGCCATCGATCGAAGAGACGTGCCAAAAGCGACTGCGCTGAAGGCATAGGCATTGGGCCTGGCGGCAAGAAATCCGTGGAAGGGAGCACGGCTATGCGACTCGAGCTGCACTTACCCTTTTTTTTCGCCTGTGTTTCGAAGCACTTGTAACATGAGGTTCATGACCTGCTTCGTGCCTTGGCTTCAAGTCTTGTTTGCGAGTTCGTCCACGTTGAGGTGAGCGACAGAGGGATTCTTGCAGGATGGTGTTGTAGGGATGGGGCAGTGAGCGTGCCAATCGCCTAGGGCCGACGTGGTACAGTTAAAAGTTTAAAGGCAGCGAAACTCGGGATGAGAACGTTTAGCAAGATAACGATGGAACCGTACTGCTGCGTGTCAATGTCATCACAATGTCATAGCGATGCTTTAGGTTGTCGCCAATGGTCTCGAAAGAAAATATAAATGCGGTTTTTCGGGTGCCATGACTACCGCGCATGGAGAAGATCGGTTTCAAGATCCTGACCTCTTGTAGCCTCTTTGATGCTCAGCTCAGTGCTTTGCCTCCATGTTTTTCACTGAAAGGCGCGCCGGGGGCGCCGGGGCCGGCCCGCGTGTGTCAGCGCTTCGTTCGGTGTTGCTTCAGCTCAGCGGTTAGTGAGTTAGTGCCTTTTTTTTTCGCAGGTTACGTTCTGCTACGTTTCGCTACCCTCCACGCAATTTTCCTTTCTGGCGATTGTATACAGTTGCCTGGTCTACGCCTCTACGCTCTGGCTCAGTTGACCGGCAACCGGGTCTGTTCTGCAGGGGTGGCGCCGCAGCTCATGGCGCAAACTTGGAGGCAGAGTCCGAGGCTGTCTTCTGAACTGGTGGGCTGGTGCAGGCTGTGTCCCCTGCACCGCCTTTCCGGTGCTTGAGCGATCAAAGCACTCAGCCATGCTGTGATCGTCGTGTGATGGGCTTCGTTGCGCCTCCGTGGTTCGTTTTCAGTGGCGAAGCAGAGCACACGTCCAGTGCTGCCGGATTGGGTCGCACAGTGCTGTGAGGGCCTTGATTACGAAACCAGTTGCCATCTCTTCTGCAAGTTGGTTATGAAAATCGAAGGGATTAATTATCTTGCTTTGTAAGGCCGACCAGGCCGGACTGAGCATCTCTTTGTGCCGAGGGCAGGAAGATGCGAAATCTCTTGCTACAAGTCTTGGCCTGATTACCATGCGATCTCCAGCTGACAACAAAACGAGTTCAGATGTCCTTGCAGTGCATGTGGGGCACGCTCAAGTGCCGGAATTCGCAAAAGCCATCAACTTCAAACTGCACGGCCACTGCATCGACCTCCGCCACTGAACTCATGCTCGTACTCACTCCAAGGAAACATCAAACATGCAGGTGCGGCTAGATCAAGCCGCACAGCACCTGCTGGATCAGCCTCTGCATAATCAGAGCAGTCAAGGACGTCAGCATCAAGTTCAAAACCTTCAGTTTCGTGATTCTGGTACACTTTGGCACCATCGAAGGCGACAGCATCAAGGCCAAGGGCGGCCAAGGCGTTTGCGTCGGTCATCCCGGGCTCAGGACCCGCCAAGATGAGTTTTTTAGGCTGGGAGAATCAGGTTGGCACCACTGTCGGAGGCATTGCTACAGATGGCCAGAATGGCGAGAATGCCACTGCTGATCGATGGTCGAAGGGGGTGGAGAAATGGAGAAACTTGTCCAAGAGGGCCGGCTGAAGCACATACTCGTGCCCAGGTTTGTTTTGACGAACAAAGCCGCCCTGAGCACTCCAGATCGAACGTCCCCTCTGAAGGCAAGTGCTCGCTTGGTTGTTCCAGGATTCCAGGACCGAGCCTGTTAGCGTTCTTTGTGGTTTGAGTGTGATCAGGTTCTACATCGACGGGTTAGGTGTGGAGATGTGAAAAACCGTTTTCTTGAACGTTGATCCCTATGTCGTGAACGGAGGCAAGATCCTTTCCAATGGGTTACCGAATGAGAGCAGGAATCCCCGCATCCCAGAAAAGAGCTGCGAATACTGCGACGAGCGTAACGGCATCTTCGGATTGGCCGATGGAAACCAGCTACTCGGCATTCTCATCGCTCATGGCGATGATGTGCCGAGTGGTGGCGACGACGAGGTGGTCGCAAACTTCAAAGCTGTCGGTTAAAAGCTAGCCTCTGGAAGGCTGGAGGAGGGCTGCTTCCAGTTCTGCAGCAAAGGCGTAGCGCGAAAGTGCAGGTGACTAGGAAAGAGCACCACCTCAACCTGAAGGCCCCAGTGCCCCAGTGGTCTCGAGAGCGTGAAAGAAGGCGGCTCGTCAGCCAACCGAGGTTTGACAGAATGGTTTTTCTCTTGACTTTCAGGAACGACAACTACCGTTCTGGGGTTATCGTGACCAATCAGGATGAGGCATTGGGAAAAGTGGATGCATCTGGGTGCCAAATGGACGCCGACGCATGGAGCCTGCCCACTTCGTCGCGGAGCTGCGGCAACGGCTAGGCATGCCTGATGCAGCTTCTGGTACATGGTGTCCCCGTTGTGATGGCATCTTAAAAAGATACTCATACCACGCTGGGCTGTGTGCTGCTGGGGGAAAACCAACCCTACGCCACAACGCCCTGCGCGACATCATCTGTTATTGGGCTGACCGAGCTGGTCTTCAGCCTGAACGCGAAAAAACCGGGATTACTGCTTATCTGGGAATCCTTACTGCGTTTGACTTGGCCGTCACAGGCCCGCAGCGGCAGGAGGTTCTCCAGGAGGCGGCCCGAAAAGGTCTGGCGGCTGCCATGTCTGAAGCACACCTCGACACTGCTCAAGTGTGCCAGCCGCAAGGTGTCCGCTTCATTTCACTGGCGGCGGAAACCACAGGTGCATGGGAGCCGGAAGCCTGCAAGGTCCTCACATCTCTAAGGCGGTCGCGACTCGAGAGGAAACCGCCCTTGCAACATTGCATGCAGAGCTCTTGCAAGAGTTTTCCGTGGCTGGGCTCGGGCGACCTTGCGGCGCCGCGCCGAGCTGAGTGAACAGGCCAATGCCGGCCCCGCGGCTGCAGCTGCCGCGCTTCTTTTTGCGGCTCAGTGAATTTTGGGACTTCGGCCCGCTTCGAGAGCAACTTGCGCCCCTCTTCAACTACGCGGAGTACGTGGTCTCTCCGGCCTTTCTGAGTCCGGCACAGCGACGTCGAGATCGCGAATCTTCCGTTCTTACTTCCGTAGGGCTGCAGTTTCGTTGCCCCTTTTGCATCGCCGGGGAGTGTTTGAGGCATTGCTCCGACTCTGTCGCTCTTCGCTGACTGGGTCCCCCTGTAGACTGGTTTTTGCGTTTTTGTGTTTCGTTGTCCAGCGGCGGAAGCGCGTCACCAGTTTTGTGTTTTTGGCATACATCCGGAGTGTGACTTTCGAGTGAGCCACACAAAGTGAGCCACCTCAGATTCGTTTCTTGTCAATCCGTGAGAGGTTTCATGCAATTCAACGAAGTTCGGCTCAGATTAGGTGATTAGGTCATGTCAGACCAAATTAGCATGTTTTATGGGCTTTTAGCAGCGAGCCCTGGCTTTTTTTGGAAGCACGGTCGCTCCAAGACATCCCGCACAGAATCTGGGAGTTCGGCTGCAGAGCCTCACCAGATGTTATTGCTGGCTTTTTCAACGTTCCGGATTTCAGGTCGCACAAACTGCAGAGAATTGCAAGGCGTTTGCACACGGCTCAAACCTTCGGTTGCGAAGAGGCTCTCGCCAACTCCACTCACATGGTGTCAACCGGGTGCTGCTCCACAAACTCCTCCAGGTACTGCCTCCATCCGCGAACATGTTGCGCAATTGACGACCTTCGAAGGATGCGCTAAAATTTTGTTTGTCTCGGGTTCGCCGTTCTAACGCAAAAGGCCGTGTCAACATTGATTTGTGCGACCCTGGCTCTGCCCCCCATGCCTCACTGCATTTTAGAGCCCTGGAGCTCGAATGGTTGCCCGCGGCAAGAGGAAGCTGGCGCGCCCCGGGTGTTGGTTCGCTAGCTTTCGCACTCTGTGCTTGCTTCTGCCCCTCACGCTTTTGGACGTGGGGCAGCCTCAGTGCCGCCTTGTGGAAAAACGTGTGGTGTGGATTGAGGCGTCAAGAAGCACCCTTGCCCCCCAAAACTGCTCAGGTCTTCGGATGCACGCTATTCAGCCCTGTGCACTTACGGGAATATGCCGTGGCGATTGGCTCACTGGTGGCCACGCTCACTGAGCTTTACGAGCCTTTAGGGATCAACGACAACGCCCGCCCCTTGGAGCTTTAAAGGTTTTAGCGTTCAGCTGTGTTCATCTGTCTGCCCGTTTCCAAGGTGACCATTCCACTTCTAAGAATCTTGGCGCCAATCAGATTTGTGACAACAAGGGGAGAAATCATCATCCTTGCAGCTTGGTGAGTCCCCGATTGTTGTCAGGTGGGATAGCGCTGACCTTCGGTTTCGCACGGACATACTCCTGCGAGCCAGCACGAAGCCCTTTGCTGTGGTATTTGTAAAATGTCCAGCGGCTGCAGCACTAAGAGTTGACAGCATTTGGATCTGCGACTTTCCAGGAGACTAATTCAGGATCCTTGGATGTTCGCAGTTCTTTTCCTTGATCTGCCGCGAGAGGTGAGCACGATCACTCGGGGCACCCAGTCTATTCCAGCTTCCGCCTTCCACGCAAAAGCCCCCAGCGCATGTTGTGTAATGTGCGTGCTCCGTTCCCACCCCGCCGTTCCTCACAATATCTAATTCATCAGTGCAGCAGATGAGACTTTCGAGATGCACGCGTGTCACCACCAAAAGACTTGGCACCGCACCAGTTTTGGGGTTGAATGTCGCTGCTCTTCCAGCCAGTTGGGGACTGATCCTGCAGCCATATCGAAGTGCTCAGTGCAGTTCTCGGAATGGGAGAAGGGGGGCGCCTTTCGATTTCCGAGTTTTGGCAGCAAGTGGCGGCGAAATAGTGGACCAGTTTCGTAGCACACAGTGCTAGGCCAGATCCTTTCCCAGAGTGCTTCCACCGTCCTGACCTGAGCATTTGCTGGGCTTGGCTCTGTGGGACTCGGGCTTGGACAGGTTGCCTGAGGAACCGAAGTCCTGGGCCGAGGTCTAAACCCTAGGCCCCTCCTACCTGGTCCTACCTTCCACTTCCATGTCCTTGCCTTGCACAAGGCCCAGCGTGAGCGAGGCTTGCGGCGAGCCGGTCGGGCAGGAGTGGATCCAGCCACAGTGCTTCGCTAAGACAGATGCACATCAACATCCGCGAGCAGCGAAGCAGACACAAACACACACACACACACACACACAGACACACACACACACACACACGCAGACGGACAGACACAGACACAGACACAGACACAGACACAGACACAGACACAGACACAGACACAGACGCAGACGCAGACGCAGACGCAGACGCAGACGCAGACGCAGACGCAGACGCAGACGCAGAC
>CAJNDV010037307.1:59066-70204 GCA_905221635.1 Symbiodinium sp. CCMP2456 | reverse complement strand
GCGCACGCGCACGCGCACGCACACATGCACGCACACACACACACAAACACACACACGCACACGCAAACACACAAACACACAAACACACAAGCACACAAACACACAAACACACAAACGCACAAACACACAAACACACACACACACATACATGACGGCACATGGTATCTTAATAGTTGCAAGGCTGCGAATGCTGTGGTCGATGTGGAAAATCCGCCGAAACGACTCGGCCAGGCGTGGAAGGCGAAGATACGGAGAACCAGCCACCGTACCGTGGCAGAATGTTTATTGGTACAGCCTCAAAGTCAGCGAACGCCGATCAGTTCGCATTTCCGTCTGTTGTTCGAGGCGGATGAATGTCGGGGAGAGTGCCATCGAAAAGGCACCTCCTCTCCGGAAACGTGTCGTCCCGCAGTGTGACGCGACCGAAGGCTTTGGAGGATGTACAAACGGCTTTGAAGGCCCTATCCCTTTCAGCAGTTAAAAGGCTTGCACTCCTGGCACTCCATGCATTTTTTCCGGAGTCCCTGCAGGCCACGGAGAACTTGCGCCTTGGCGGACTCCGCACGCACCGCGGCCACCGACCCCTTCTTACGGACCGGAGTGGCAACGAGACATCCCGCCACGGCGCGGGGGGCTCAGGCTCAGGAGACGGCTGTCCCACTCTCCTGCGCAGCCCTCTTGAGCACAGCTCTTCAAGCGCTCTCTTGTTCTCAGTACTTCCCGCAGGACAGTGCAGAGCCTCAGGATGCAAGAAGCTGGCTACGCCAGCCTAAAATTGTCCGTCGCGACCGCGACCCAGGCCGCGGGTTCATGCCGATGCCGCGCATTTCCGCGCTCGTTGCAGAGTTGCAGGAAGGCGCCGAGCCAGCACCGGCTCTATGCCGCAGGTCGATGCCTTTAAAGGGGCCTTTCGTCTGTCGACGTCTGTCGTCTGTCCTTCGGCAAAGCTCTCTCAGGTTCTTGACACTACGGGTGCGCCTGGGCTGCAACTGACCGCTCTCAGAGAAACCAAGTCGGAAAGGGCATCAGCGTCTGCTGAGGCCTCGGCCTCGGAGGCCTTGGCGCGGGCGCGGCGGTTGCAGAAGGAGACAAGTGGAGCCACGGAGTGGAGCGGAGGGCGAGCCTTCCAGGAGCGCGTGCGGGCAGAAGAGCGGTCCCGCCGCTTCTCGCTGAGCATCTCGGACCGGCTGCGATCTGCTGCAACCTCAGAGCCGCCCTCGGCGATTTGTCCTCGGCGATTCATCCCTTTTTGCAGCGCGAGGTTTGCAGGTGACGCTGAGCTGTGGCAGAATTCGTGCGGGGCGGGCCCCCAGCGCTGCGGGCCCCGCTGTGCAGTGCAGTTTTTTTCACGAGTCGCAATTCGATGCAAAGTGCAAGAACGGCGCCGCTCTCCAAAAAAGGAGGGGCAGTGGTCCAGATGGCTGCGTGTGCACGTCTATGCGGCTTCGCAATGCTTCGCACCTGAGAGCGCCTCTCGCCCCGATCAGGCTCCTCCAGGTCAGCGCAGGTCCCCACGCGGGGCCGGGCCGAAGCGGCGCGGCGCGGGGCGGGGGAGGGCGCCGCTCGGCGCCATGGCCATGGGCCAAGCCGGCCACGTCGGCCACGTCGGCCAAGTCGATGAGGCCCCCGGCCCCGGCTCTGCGAGTCACCGAGTCCTTGTGTCCCTTGTGTCCGACAGGCCCCTCGAAGCCAGGCGTTGGGGGGGGGGGGGCTGTTGTGCTGTTGTGCTGTTGTGATGCTTTGAAGCAGCCGTGCTCGGAGCCGTGCTCAGGCTCCAGCCGCCCTCTGCCACGGAGGCCGGACGTGTTGGGAGCCTTGTGCCAGTTTCTAGTTATTCTCGTTTCTGCATCTGTTAGGTGAAGGGGAGGAGAAGCCTTCAAGGACACCTGTGCAGTTGTCAGATGATCGCCGTACAAGCGCGGGGGTTGGGCTGGGAGGCCCTTGGAAAGTGTTCTTGGTTTGTAGCGATCCTGAATCGCACGTTGCTAGCACCGACACATTCAGGCGGAACTACGATGTAGAGGGTCGTGCAGTATGTGAAGCGAACTCGATGAGAACAAGCAGTGTTAATACTGATCTCGCAGAGACAAAACAACAATTTCAGACTTGGCTGTGAGCCAAATATTCCTTTCTGTGCTTCGCTATGCTTCGCTTGTCACAAGACGGTGTGTCTTTCCAATTTCAGGACAGGGCGTACGGGCTGGAGTCCCAGAGTCCCCGAGTCCTCACGAACCCCAAGCGGGGATACCGCGTGTCAGGCGTGCACATCGCGCTTGTTCGGTCTAGGCCACAGGGTGATGTGATTCCTGGAGAGAAGAAGCCTGACTAAGTAGAGTGGAGGCAGACATGGTGCCTGGGAAGAGGCAACCCTCCTGTTGTGCTGCCTGCACCCTTTGTGTTGGTACGTTCGGTTTGGAACTTGATCTTCCTGATGACTCGGCGTGACCGTTGTGGCTCAGCACGGAAACACGCATTGAAGCCTTCCACCGCTAGAGAGAGCGGCATCGCCGGAGGCAGGAAGTGGCGGATCAGGGCGCAGGGCGCAGGGCGCAGGGCGCAGCAAGCCCCTCCTGTGCTTCTCTGCGTGTCGCGAGGCCATGGCTGCTGGTCAAGAACAAGAGCCTTTGGATGCCGCCGCCTTTGCAGAAAGAGCCGCGCGGCGCGCCGATGTGTTAAGAGCCGCTCTCAGGTGGCCAAGGCCGAGGCCGCTAAGGGGAAGAAGAAGGCTGCAGCTGCGGAGTGACGGAGTAAGAGAGCTACAGAGGGGGGCCTTTGGGGCCTTTCAACCGGCGTATCTCCTTCAGGCAGGTGCCAAGGGTGCTGCAACTGCGAAGGCGGCAGGACAGCTCCCGTGACAGGGCAAAGAGAACCCCCCAAATTTATCAGAGCTTGTCGAATCCTGAGCTTCCTGCCAGGAGGTCCGATCTTCATGCCCCCGCAGGCGATCCCTGAGACAGAAAGTGGAGCAGTTAAAGAGTGCTCTGTTGACAGGCACAGGTGCTTCAGCCCACGGTGCAGGTTCGTGCAGTGCTTTCCCTGTCAGCAGAAGATCTTGGACGCCTGCGAGGTGCCTCGGCGCTTCCCCGGACACTTCATGCCGCATCGGCACCTCGGCTCAAGAACCAAAGGCGAACAAAAAAGGCGCGGTTTTTTCTTGCTGCGGCCTGCGGCCTGCAGGCTCTGCAACCACTGGAATCTGCAGGGCTGGTGCAAAAAGGCCGAGGCACAACGAGACAAAGCGAAGGGCGAAGGGCGAAGGGCGAAGCAAAGCGAAGGGCGAAGGGGTGTGGTTTTTTGGACTGTGGCGAAGAATCTCGCGGATCTTTCGGACCCGCGCAGACCTGCACCTTTGCGCACGGGATCGAGGAGCTGCATCCAGACGCCCGGGCACTCGGCCTCTGAGAGACTGCCTTAGGATGAAAATGAAAAACTCCTTTGGCTTCGAGGTTCAAGCACAGCTGCTCCAGCAGAAGTTGCGTGCTCGGCAGAAGCAGAGCTCGCGACTGCATGTGCCTGCCTTGTGTCACTGCCTCAGGCCGGGCATGCCACCACCGACGGCCCGCTGCTCTGCTTGTGCTCTGCATCTCGCAGCGTTTCGCGCCGTGAGGTGAC
Source organism: Symbiodinium sp. CCMP2456 (assembly GCA_905221635.1). NCBI lineage: Eukaryota > Dinophyceae > Suessiales > Symbiodiniaceae > Symbiodinium > Symbiodinium sp. CCMP2456. Next base: position 66,592 of record CAJNDV010037307.1, on the reverse strand, counting down.
GAAGGACGGCCGCTTGGTCGTCGGCCGCACAGGATGTTGTAGAGGGAATGATCATTACTGCTGTCGTCTGCTCAGGTGCACGGTGTCAGCACAGTGTCAAAGCCTGCTGGGAAGGCAGGCTTAAGCCCTGCAGCACTCCTTCTCATTGCGCTTGCGCTTGGTGTGAGGTGGCAACTGAAACAGTGGGTCCGGTTCTGAAGATGCCGGGTCATGCCGGCAAGTGGGTCCGTGGGTCTCCTCTTGCGCAGGTTATCCGACGGCCCAGATGCAGTCGGCCCTCGCATCGCTCTACGGCGCACAAGCGAACTCACTGCTCGGCTCAGGCCGGGCAGGCCACGTCCACGTCGTCGGTCTCTGCCTGTGCCTGTGCCTGCAGGCACCACCACCCTCAGCCCTTTTGCTTCGGTGACCAACTTCCCTTTCAACCTGACCCCAGGCCCGGCAACGGTCTCTCGCCTCGCCTCAGTTTCATTGTGTGAGGCACCGTGCCTTCGGCACTTCCAGCGCTTCTCTCGCAGCCCGGCGGGCCCGGCCTCTCGGACCTGAAGGCGGGTTTCGAAGAGAAAAGAGAAGAAGAAGAGGGCCTTCGGATTCGCTGACCTTCTGACGGTACTTGCCGCTGTGGGCGCTGCCCCCTTTTCCCCCAAATCCCCTCCCTTCCTCAGTGCTTCTCTTCGATCTTCCCGTCGCTACGTCGCGACGCCCACGTGGCTGTTTTGATGTCTGGGTCGTTGCCAGCCCTTCTTGTGTTGCACACGCGACTGTTTGCAGATTGTTGGATCGGTGTCATCAGTTCGCCATGCAAAACACAGAAGCACTCGGTTCATCATTATCACTTTCGACTCTGTGAGAATGGTTTTTCACAAGTGTAGCATGCAAAAGATGCGGCAAAGACGTGCTCAGGGTTTGCAGGATTTTGGGCTTTAGGGCTTCGGATTTAGGGTATAATGTAGCGACTGAGAACAACTCTGCTTACAAGGGTCCCAGCAGTGACTCTTCCACCTGCGCCAGGAGAACCTGAGCGACCCAGAGGCGGGGGCCCTGCAGGCGTAGGCTTTGGGGGGGCCGAGGGCCGAGCGCTCAGCTGCGTGTCTCGGCGAGGATGGGCTTTGCTCCAGCTCGCCGGGCCAGCATCCTGGGCCCAGCGGCTTCCCTTCCGTGCAGCCTGCTGCCCTGCTCACGAGGAACCCCAAGCAAGCGTGTGACGGGCCGTCCGGCACCAGCACCTCTATCGCCCCACTGGCGTGATTTGCCCTGTGTCTTGTTCCCGTCGAAGCTTGCGCCTCGAAGGCTCGATGACATCTCTCCTGCAGACGGCCAAGCAATGATGGTTCGACCACTGGTGTCCCCGAGTGTAAAGGCCTTAGGCAACGGCGACATCGGCGACTCTCTGCTGTCTTCCAGCCTTGATGCTTGAGGTTGCGGCTCAGTATACAACGATCAGGCTGCTTACCTACACAGGACCGATGGCATCCATGCTGCCACAGCCTGCATCTCTGGCAGGACCCAGCCGATGGCTTCGCAGGGGCCTCAAAGTCTACCGTGGACTCCCTTCTGTTGGCATGAATCGAGGCCCATGCGCGTTCCCTTGGTGTCTAGGCGGGAGAAGTCCAAAGCAGCCTTTAGCCGCCGCTTTTGCCCTTCTGCGGTCTGCGCTGTCTTCAGGCCGCTCCCTTCTCCGATTTCAACCGGGACTCCGACGGCTGGCGCGATGCACCTGCCTCAGAGCCTCAGCCGCCGAAGCGAAGACATGGATGGAAAACCCCGAGCTTAGCCAGGTCCAACACTGCGACATCTGCTGCGGCCTCGGATGTTTCAGCGCAGAAACTTCGTGCAGTGCACACTCTGAACTTGCAGGTGGCCATGGCTGCTATCTCAACGCCCAAAGCCGTGCCAGTCCATGCCCCAGAGTGCTAGAGGAGTCCTAGAGGAGTCCTAGAGACTCTGAAGTTCTGCCCCTGCGCTTTGTACGCACAGGCACCGTCGCTGACCAGTCCGGCGAGGGTGCGCCCTGCGCAATCCTCCGCCCCCGAGCAGCGCGATTCATGGAAGCGCCTTCGGAGGTCACCGCGCACTTCAGTGTGCGCACGCCCACAAGCGGCCTCGTATGGCTCCTCGGCTGTGGTCACTGTGAGCCGCGCAGCATCGCGCAGCATCGCGCAGCATTGCGGAGCCGAGGCCAGGCTCGCCAACCAAGGTGTCACTGCCTCAAAAAAGGGGCCCGCAAATCGCGGTTCTTACAGCAGTGCGGGCAGTGCGGGCTGCTTTCAGGATCTCGCCCGCCCAGCCAGCGACACCCGAAGTGGCCCCAGCTAGAACGCAATCAGAGGGCGGCTTCTTGTGGCCCGGCTGAGGTTCCGATTGACAGGAGCACACTGCTTCAGGCAAGACAGGTGGCAGTTCGGCTGGATCAGGGCCCTCCAGGACCGACACGTCACGCGTCGGATGAGCCTTGTTTGGTCTCTCCTTCCGCGAGTCCTAGAGGACTAGCAATGTCCTGCACTGAAAGAGATGCCATTGCAAGCGCATGACCAGTCGCGATCCGTCTCTCCCATCTCCCATCTCTCTCCCCGTGCAGATCTCTTTTGCTAAGGTGGGCACCCACACCGACGACAAAGGTCCCCTCCCGTAATCACACACTCCCGTCTTCGCGCGTCAGCACGTGCCCTTCCCTTCCGCTGCCCTGCCGCCGCTGCAGGCGGGTGCTTTGGGCTTCCGCTATCCTGCACCAGGCAGAAACCTCGCCTCGCCTCAGCTGTCTGCTGGTGCGGTCCTGGCCAGGATATGTGTCTGTGGCACCCAGAACACCAGGAGCGTGAAACTTCATGTACAGTTGCAACGTGTTTCGCATCGTGCTTTATAAGCGCGTTGTGTCTGGTCGTCCATGGCTAACTTTCAATTTGGCTGATGTGTTGAACTCCAGCACGTGCAGACTGTACCATTTGTGCTGCAAGTACTCAGACTCTGCAGCATGAACTTTTGCTTTATCCCTTGTGGTTATGTACCTGGCATTGAGCACCGTGTCCCGAAAAGCACAGCTCGCCAAGTAATTGCTCAATCCAGGTATCGCAGAGGGTGCAAATAGCACTCTTGCTGACACTGCCCTTGTATGCAGCCACTGATGCTGATGCTGAGTTGCTGGTTATGCCCCGAATCATGATAGGGATGTTGCAGTCTGATTTGCTCCGCTGTCTTCGTGTCCTTATGGAACTTTTAATTCCAAGTACGAACGGTACTATTTAGGAACCTCGGCACCTTGGTGTGCTTGGACAGAGCCATTGAAGCTTGGCCTGTCTGCTGGCAAAGCCTTGCCTTACTGTTTGACCCAAGCGTTTGCTGATGCTCTCACTCTTCAGACTCTGGAAGGACACGAGTTGGGTCAAATCTGGGGCTTTTTGGCCAGATGCATGTCTTATTTGCATGTCGACTAGTTATGCTCAACGGCTCTTTGACCGTGGAAGTTTTCTCTCCCATCCATTGCTGATGTGGAATCAATGAATCAAACCGCGAGCGGGATTCGCCAACCGTTTGCCACAGCGCAGAGAAAAAGGCTGGAATAGAAATCGGTGACGCAGGGCACCGAGAAACTCGCGAGCCGCTGCAGGCTCTCGGCATTCTGCAAGATCTCCAGAGCCGTGGGTTCCAGATGGATGCGGTTCTCTGCGCCTTGGCAGATAAATTCCAACATCGCGATACATACAAGCTTACATGCATACTATTCCACCCTAAACCGTACATCCCTACATGTTATATAAGCCGCAGCAGCTGCATGGTGCTAGGAGTCGCGTTAAGGTAAGGCAGCTGTTCGACATCTTGCAAGACAACTCTCGTCTGTTTAGTCAAGACGCATTAAAGCTGCTTTCTCTTCTGTAGCGAGGTATCGAGAGATCTGTCCACTGCTCGTGTTGGAAGCTCGCGGAACCGTGTCCTGTCTATTAAGAAATGCAGAAGCTCTCATCCCTCGGGGGGTCGAGGAGCTTCCTTGCTTCCTCAAGCCTCGTTGTGTGTCACCGCAGCTGAGACATAACCAAGGACGCCGCCACAAAAGGTGCGTTGCAGAAGTATGCGTGAATGTATGTATGTATGTATGTATGTATGTATGTAGGTAGGTAGGTAGGTAGGTAGGTAGGTAGGTAGGTAGGTACGAACATATATGTATGCATGCATGCGCAAGCAGGAAGGCAATCGGGTGGTACGTATGTAATTGGTATGATACGCATGTCTGTATGAGCACTATGAGCATGCGTGCCTGGACGCAGTTGTTGGGATTGGGAGCGGAAGGCGGCAGGCTTTGTCCACAGACTTGAAAAGAACAGGGGGGGACAAACCCTAAAACCGACAAGGAGCCACTCAAACTTTAGCCTAATTGCCTGGGTGCCAATGCTGATGCTAAACACCCGCCTCGATCCCCGAAATGTAACTCTTTGGTGTTTGAAGTCGACATCAGACGAGGCAGTGGCCTCTGTCGCGCGTTGGCCCGGCATGTGCTTGGAAGACCAAGTCGCTGCGCCCTCTTTTCTCGCACGGTGCAGCTAGGTGCGAGAACTCGCAGCGTTGGGATGTGGCGCATCTGGGCTTGCATTCCAAGAAAGCAGTTTCGGCAAGGACAGCTTAAGAACACGATTTCGGCTGGCAGAAAGGACAGGGAAGGTTTGCTGGCCGCCGAATTATGTGCTTCTCGTTAATGAACCCTTCCATTTATTGGCCTTATTCTTGGAGCTCTACCAAGACAATTTGCAGGTACGTTTGGTGCGTTGAAGGTTCGCAGCGAACACTTCTTGACGATACTCCCTGCCGTGATATTGGCCGAAAGCGTTGTGTTGAAATGAATTGAAAATGGGTTGCCTTGCTGCTCGCCGTCTTCATTTTCTTGGATGACTTGTCGAAACCTACTGACTCTTTGCAATGCCAGAGATTGGCAGCTGTGTGGCCGGAAAGGCTCTTCGTGCTCGAAGAGCACTTCACACTCCTGGATGCCATAGCTTGCACGGTGCCGCGCCCCATGCCTGCGAGCCGCTTTTGCGGCTCACTTGCCGCTTTCGGCTTGCCCGCCATGCAGGCGCTGATGCGCCTGCTGGGCGCAGCGAAGCAGTGGCGCCGCTGCCTCGAGGCAGGGCCGGCAGGGGGCACGCCGCAGAGGAAGACGCGAAAGCGCAGAGAGACTCCGAGAGTCTCTTCTCCTGTCCATCTTGAGGTCTTCAGAGACATGTGTCGATCTGGGCCGGTGCCCGATGCCATGGCAGCACCTCGGATCCAGAGGTCGGTGTTAAGGCTGCTCGTGACTTCTGGCTCTGCAGCTCTGCGCGGTGGTGACGAGCTGCGCAAACAGCGCCAGCTGGCCTCAAGTCCTGGTTTTGCTTGAGGAGTCAGACAGACTGGAGCGACTAGCACTGCGGTTCCGGCAGAACGCCTTGCACTGCAGGATGCCTGGAGTCAGGTTTGGAAGCCCAACACAGTGGACGGCAGCTGAGCTCTTCGAGTCTGCTGAGTTTCAGTCAGAAGGCGCTAAGCGAGCTTTTCCCGAGGTCTACAATTCGGCCATCTCCGCCTGTGCGCGGGAAGAAGACTGGGAAGAGGCGTTGGCGCTTGCGGAGGCAAGGCCTGGCCCGAAGCATCCGACACATCCGACGCATCCCGCCGCCGTCTCATGTAGGACCTCAGCGACCACTCACTGCGTGCCGACGCAGTGACCTGCAGTCTTGCCCCCAAATTCACGGCTGGGTCCCAGTCCGGGGCTTCTGTTTCGCTTCGCTCTGCAAGCACTGCAAGGCTCTCTCGTCAGCGCCTGTGAGAAGGCGGCGCATGTCATGACATCCTTCCTACGTGTGTGTGTGTGTGTGTGTGTGTGTGTCTGTGTGTGTGTGTGTGTGGGTGTTGCCTTCATGTGCATTACCGCATGGGGTGTGCCTGGGCTCGCTGTAGCAGCTGGCAACCCCTTCAACTTGAGCGCATTCCGTCTGCGTCGATCTGCCTTCCCCAATAGGGTGATTCCGAAGTGTGTTTCGGCAAGACTTCCGTGTTCGGTCATTGTCGTCAGCTCCTGGAAGGCGCGCGACCGGCGCATCGGCGTATTTCCCTTCCGCGCGTCCGCGAGCGGCGTATTGACGCATGTCCCGTCCGTGCGACCTCGACCAGCGTATCGGCGCCTCGGCGCAAGGCGTTTTAAGGACACTATTTCCAGGCACGCTGAAAAGTTTGCACACATGGCGTTGCCGTTTCATCTGCCGACGAAGGATATTATTGAATATCTTTACCTTTGGGTGTTGTCTACAAAAGTTTTCGCAGTGCCCAGGTGAGGAGTTGCATCGTACGCCAGCCGGTGCAGCCGAAACATCTGGAGCGTGAGCGGCCATGTTGCATCGCCAGCTTTACGAGTGTCGGTATCAAGACATTGGCGGCTTCTCAGGTCGTCTGCAGGCGGTAGTTTTTCCTTTCGGTAGGTATAAAGATATCTCTGTGCAAGATCACAGAAACGTACTGGGTGCCGAAGGCTTACGTGTTTCTGACAAGCAAAAAGATTTTTCAAGCCACCCCGTTCCACTATCAGTTTTCACGGGTCGTGATTGAATCGGTTGTGCAAGATTGTGGCTTGCATGCTGAGTGAAGTCTGCCATGTTGCTAAAGCAGAAACTGCATGAGTTGTGGCTTTCGCTTCATGACTGTTGCGACCGCTTGTCTCACGATACAGCGCTAGAGTATGTTACGGTCAATGACGACATCGCAGTGTTTTTTGCTTTATCCAGTTTTCACGCTTAACGGTGCTTGCAAAAAGGTGTCGGGCCGGTTTTGACGGTAAGGAATCAAGCGCGAAAAACCCGAAGAGAATTCTGGGGCACGGTCGATCAGCAGTCAGCCTCTTCTTATGGACGTGTCCTGCATGGAAGCCATTGGAAAACAAGGCATCGACTGAAAAGTTTGTTGCGGGGGACCCGTTGACGATAAAGAGGAGCTCTCATTTTCGTTTTTTTCCTTTTCTCGTTTGGAGCCATCTTTAAGGTTGCTGACGCCGTCGCCTGCCTTGAATGGGACATTGTGGGAAGGTTCCAGGCATGTGAAGTGGAGGGGTTTGCTGGGGTGTCGTGTGTCAGAGTCCAAAGAGCCGCGAAGTGCGGGGTCTGCAAACGCAAATCTTGCGTCGTTCCGTGCTGGGGTGTTGATCGTGGCACCGCAGGTGTGTCCGAAACAGAATGTGCCAGCTCAAAATCGTGCACTCTCCCGAAGTCTTTGGGAGTTGGATTTTCATGGTCACGAGTTGCATCGTACGCTTCCAGCGCAAACGACGTGATTTCGATCGGAGCAGGCCGGCGGAATTTTATGCAGCTTCAGCACTTTCATGTGTGTGTGTGTGTGCGTGGCAAGACCTGTGTGCATTTCAGATCGTTCAACATCTACTCGTATTGCCTGCCGTCCTGGTCGTGGAAGGACCAGGCTGCGTGCGTGCGTGTGTGTGTGTGTGTGTGTGTGGAAATCCTGTTCCTAAGGACTCTGAGTTGTAACGAGAGTTATCTTCGAAATCTGATGCTTCT
>CAJNDV010037307.1:28994-54233 GCA_905221635.1 Symbiodinium sp. CCMP2456 | reverse complement strand
TCCACCGGCTGCGGCAGGTCCGACAGGCCTAGACAGAGACTGGTGCCATGCCTTGTACTTCAGTCCGTGCATGGCGTGCGGGGCAGGTGAGGAGACCGTCCCCGTTCGGCAGTCTCCCAAGTCGTTTCCGGCTGAGCCGCATTCAATCATCAGCGTTCAGTCGAAAAGGAGCAACAGGGACTCCCGGAGTTTCTTGGACGACATCAAGGCAGTTTTGTGGGTTCAGATTTCCTTGCCGGAGTTCATTGTGCCCGTGCGGAGGCACAGCGCTTCGAGCTGAAATCCGTGGAGACCACAACGCCCGTGTCAAAGCCTGAGAAAAGAGCGCCAAGCGGAGCCCTTTATGGCGAAGCGAAGGGGTTGGCAGTATGAGGTCGACGACAGGTGAGGGCCTGATGGGAGCGCTCTCAGCTGGCCTGGCGAAGGTGAGAAAGGCGACGCACGGGGACGAGGAGACGCCACAGGAGGGGCACTGAGGGCACTTCAAGCTTTTTGCGGCTCAGGAGGAAGACGAAGACGATGGCGAGTTTGAGTGAGTGGAAGTGAGAGGCCGCCCTGGCCTAGGGGAGTCTAGGTCGGCACCGGTGCGAGAAAAAATCCGACGCCGACGCCGACGTCGTGTCAGAGCGGACAGCCTGCCACACGGATACAAAACGCCGCGGTGGATTGGAGCTGAGGTCTGCGGCTAGCGGCAGCCTCAGGGGGCCACCGGGCCGCCGCCAGGCGCGGCCGCGCGAGCGCGCTGGGCGCGCGAACGGGCGAGGTGCGAGGGGGTCCGGATGCGTTTTCCTACAACCTGGTCATCAAGAAGACGTGCGATGGTCTGGGGCTCTTGCTCTCACGCGCACAGCGGAGAGCAACAGCGGCACTAGAACGGCACACGGTGGAGGTTCGTCTTGGCAATGTGCCCTCTGCCTACTCAAGGCCGGGGCGGGAAAGGGCCCCAAGAGTTCCGAAGCCGCACTAGTCACTCACTAGTCTGACTAGCATCAGTGGTGACTTCCACATTTGGTCTCAGCAGGAGATGGACGAACAACAGCTGGCGGTTGACATGCTCACGTACCACATGGCTGGGACAATGCAAGCGAAGTGAAGCAAAGAAAGAGCTACTGTGGCATGAATCGGGGCAGGTCATGACCGCTCAGATGAATGGCGTCGGACTCAAGCTTCCTCTGCTTTGGAGACACAACATCTGTGCCGGCAAGGGCCGCGTGGCAGGTTTGCATTGGGCTGAGTGCCTGGCTACGTTGCAGGTTCTTGGCTCGGCAGTGCAGCTCCTACAGTCGTACAGCCGACTGTTCACTGCCATCAACAATTGAAGGCTATGGAGGAAGCACACGTAGACGATCCAGGCATGGAGTGGAAAAAGGTAAGCCTAAGTCAGCCATGCAGCAGCCGTGCAGTTGTGAAGGCATCCTCGCCTATGGGCCGGCAGTTTCTTGAGCTGGAGTATCATCTTTAGCAACTAACTGAGCACAGTCGTTAGCCAAGGTTGGCGCCTGTTTGAGAACTTTGCAATGGGAACAGGCACTTCTCATCGGCACTGTGCTGAGCTTCGCAATTCTGGTGTTCACGCGCGGAACATGGCGGACCCAAGCCTTTCTGACAGTCCAACGCCTGCGACAGCGCCGCCAATTGCCCGATTCGCCCGGTGACCTACCGGTCTGTTCCGTACTTGTGGTGTCCGCAGCGCACATGGTTTCATAGTGTTCCTATGTGTTCGCTGTGCCCCGTCCTGCAGGCTCTCGGCCATCTAGTGGCCGTCAGAGTGAATTGAACTGTCCAAGGCCAATGATGAACTCCTGCATCACTGTGCCGGCTTCTTGGCCACCTCGCTGCAATTCCACTCCTTTCTTCGCCCCGGCCCCCGCAGAGGTGCGAGCGTGCAGGGCAGTGGCAGCTGGCACTGCAGATCTACCGCGACATGTGTCACTCGGCTGGGAGCTAGAAGACGCTGCCGCGGAGCTGAGATGACGCATGCGCCTTTTGAGAGGGCCAGGAAACACAGCGGCCCGGCGACGGTGCCAGTCGGATGGACGCCGGCTGTGCGCCGAGGCCTCTTCGGGCCAGCTCCGGACGAGACGACGCCGGGGCGCCCGGAACGCGGGAGGAGGACAGTGCCTTTCTGTCCTTCAGTCTCCTACCCTGGCTGTAGGTGCAATGCCGCCCTCGCAGCCTGTGCAAGGACCGCTGTTCCGAGTAGAGGAGAGACAGCGGCGCCAGCGCAGAGCTCGGTTGTTTGGGTGCAGGGGTACGCGCTGGCAGTGGGCCCTGGATCTCCTCGCCAGGCTCGGGCAAACATGGGAAAACGCAGAGCAGTGCGGTGCAGAATTCCTCCCGATTTTGACTGAGGTCTGAGTCAGAGAGGCCCGAGGCCTTGGGATGCGTGCTGGAGGCCCTTCAGCTCTCAGCCAAATGGCACCAGGCCAGAGCAACGGACAGATCAGAGCGAGAGAGATGGAGAGACGCTACTGCGCTTTCTCGTTGGAGAAATCGCTCCGAAGAACGAGCCGTGGAGTCGGAAAGTTCACGGTCACTTCCTTTTTCGGGTGTGGGGCCGGCGCTCTCCACGATCCGCCAAGTACACTGTTCTTCCGGCTAAGTGCGGCTGCGCAACCAGTGTGTTAAAGGCGCCTGGTCCGCGGGTGAAGCATGGGGAACATTGTGGAACTGAAGCTGGAAGCCACGGGTGGGTCATGGCCATCCGAGACAATTTCTGAGGAGGTTGCCAGCTCAAGGGATGTCTGAGATAATGCTGGTTCGGTCGGCTTCGAGGCAGGTGGACAGCAAAAGCCGTAATTGGTTTGACAGGCCATGGAGCTTTGGTCTTTGCAGCCGTGCCTCGGCATAAATGAGACGGCGCAAGGTGCGGCCTTTTCATGTTCCGAGCCCTGGAAGGAAGCCGAATGTGATCTGCACTTCATCAGTCTGCCCAAGCCCCAGGCGCTTGCAATGACTGAAGGAGGGAAGCGCATGGATTGTGTTAACTGTCCAGCCGCAACGCACCTCACACGCGAGCTGCTTGAGCATGCGCTTTCTGCCAAGCTACCAAGTGCTGGCCTGCTCCCGCGCCCAGCGCTGGCCACGGGTTGCTGCGCTCCAAGAGGCCCAACATGGAACAAGCAGCCGAAGGTTTTTGGAGAGTGGCTGCAGAGTGCAGGACTCCGCCGATTCCCTCATGGAGGCGAGAAGGGGAAACTTCTACAAAAAGCAGCATCACTATCTGTCCGTCGCCAGGCATCTCGAGACCTGCATCGAGGCAGGAGACGTCGGCAGGAGCTTTCGCGTACCGGTATCATCTTCCGTCTCACACCAGAGGTGTCCTGGAACTTGCCCACGCCAACATCGTGGTGGCCTTGCTGGAGACGTCGCGATGCGATGCTCTCAGCAGCTTCGCGGGCCTCTGCCTGGCGTGCTGCTGCAGGACGCTTTGGAGGTGTACAGGGAGCGAGAGGCCAGGCGGCCAGGACGTGAAAGGGGCTCGGACCCGCACCTTCCCAGGCCGCCGCTTTCAGAAAGACCCTCTACGACCCGGCCAAACGTCAACTTGTGCGGCTGTCCAGGCTCAGCGGAGTCTTAATGCCTTGGTCCTTGCATTCTCAACCGCAGGTTTGCTGCTGTTCCAGACCTGATGGCAGGGGAGGCTGGGTCTCACTCTCTCCCGGAGCAGATGCGCTTGGCAGTGTCTTGAGAGCGTGCCCAAGCCAGGCCGTCCTCCGCTGCAAGCTGCTCGAACGGCAGTCCTCCCTAGGCACCTGGATAGCGGCAGGGAGTGGGAAGCTTGCAACGGCGTTCAACGGCAATTCTCGGCCCTCGGCTGTATGCAGAGCAGTAGTCAGCGCCGTCAATCGCAACGCATCCTCGTGGTTGCAGCTAGAACTGTGATTGATGCTGGCTTGCTCTGAAATTCGCCATAGTGGCTATGCGGCTGTGCCATGTAAAGCTTGCACAAGTGTTGATGCCGAACTCTTGAAGACCGTCAGTCCCAGTGATGTTATCCCTGGAGACTCTTGTTCCTAACCGCGGTGTTGCCAGGCCGGTCCCACCTCTAAACGCGACGAAAGCACGGAAACTGCAGGGTCCACTGCAGACGCAAGGGGCTCGCATGGCTCCCAAAAGCAGGCCGGCCTCCTGCGCTAGGTGCTGCAGCTGAGCCTAGGACCCTAGGATTTCTTTCCGGGAAATGACATGTTGGGACAAGCCGGGACCTTCGGCCTGTGGCTACAGGGTGGAGCTCAACCAATCTTTGTCACGTTACTGTATCGAGTTGTGTGACTTCGCCTCTTGACACGCGCGGCGCGCGGTGACCCGAGCGTGGCCGCCTTCCCCGGAATTTCAGGGACCTCGCTCTCTGTGGATGCGGCGGGGCTGTAGCAACGCAGCATGTGCTCGGCTGCTTGCCAAAGACGAGCATGTGCAGAGTCCCGCCCATGCAAGTTCTCGAAGATTCCCGCTTCAACAGCCTGGGTGCTGCTGTTCAAGCAAGGGTATACGTTCGCCAGGACGCTTCTTCGTACACCGCTTCTGCTCTGAGCTGTTCGGCAGCCCGAGCAAGGTGGAACATGGTGGAACTTGGAAGGGGCTTTTTTCTGCTTTGTCTTGGACTGGCGGTGCAGGTCCAAGGAGCCGGTGCCAAAGCCTCCAGAAGGGCGATGGCTCAGGTGCTGCGCAAGTCCAGATCTTCCGAGACAAAGCCGAGCCAAAGCCGCCTGTCAGGCAGGAGGAATCTGGGATGAGAGGCCGGTGGCAAAGCACATCCTGGCCTGGGTAGTGCCAGATCCTCGGGATGTGTCGAGTCGGAGATCTCATCACCGTTTAGGCATCCCCCCTTTCGTGTAGCACTCTCCGCCACGCCGAAGCCGCTGTGCTGTCTGTGTTCATGCGTTTTCGAAACCTAAGTGCTAGGGAATCTGAGGCCTTCCCAATTGTACGGTCAGCGAGCCACCATAATCAAGACCGGACCACACCAGCGCATGCATCCTAAAAGGGTTCTGAAAATCGTTGCGATGGCGCTAAATATTCGCCTGGGATTCGGGAACGTGTGGGATGATCTGTGGTTGGACGGGACCGCTTCCAGAGGGGCCCTTGACGAGGCTGATGTGTGGGCCTGTGTGCTCGTGATGATCACTGGCAGGTGCAGGCTTCCTTGGCTTAGTGGCAGCGAGCTCGGACCTGGCAGTTGCTCAGCGGGCAGCTCTTGGCAGCTCTTGGCAAAGGGGCTCGGCTCGGCGGACATCGCGTTGATCACGAGGAGATCCGAAGCCGATCCAAACTTCTCCCGCTTCATGCCCGCTTCCTAAAGGGAAGAGCTTTCCACAGCATGGCTTGCTGTCTCTTGCCCCTTGAGACTCCACGAGGTGGAACATTCGCGGGCCCCACATGCCGAGCGCCAGGATCGGCCGTGCTTCGGTTGAAGAAGTTGTTGCTGTGCTTGCCCTCGCTGTCGCGTGGAGGTGCTCCGCGACATCTTGCAGAGATACATGGCGGTTCAAAAGTCTTCGCCAACTCTGCATCATGTTGAGATGTTCAGACTCTTCCATGCCGAGACAACGAGACAACAGCCTCCTGACCTCAGCAGTCCGGTCCAAGCAATGGGCCCTCTGCAAACTTTCCATGCCGAAGCTGCTTGGGGATGAGCGCCGACGCGGCGGCCGAAGCGGCCGAAGCGGCCGAAGCGGCCGAAGCGGAGTGGCTTTTGCTGCTCCAGCGCTCCTTCGCTGCGAACCGAGCTCGCAAAGGCCAAGGCCTCGTCGGCCCGAGAACCTGGAAGCAGGCCCGCGGGCGCGCGGAGACCACCCCGGCCCGGACCGACCTCTCTTCCCCCTTTCTGCTCTCTCTTTGTGTCGCTTCTCTTCTTCCCTTCCCTTCCCTTCCCTTCCCTTCCCTCTGATCGGTCTTAGGTGATCCCCGTGGTGGGCCGTCGGTACCCCGACGAGATCTTCAGCGCCCTGCGCGGAGCAGGCTGCCTGGCCGGGCCAGATCCCGCGTCGCAGCTCCTCGAACTCCGATGCTGCCTCCCTGTAGCAGAGCGTGGTGCCTTGGCCTGAGCGCCTTTGGCCTAGGATGGCCTAGGCACACCCCAGTCGCACTTGCAAGACCACGACATCGCGCTCTGGTTCTGGTGTGCAGGAAGCGCGACTTCGGGCACAACATGCGGAGAGTCACACCCCCAAACTATCGTGGGGATCCAACGTACATTCGGAACTGTGCACGCGATTTCGTGAGGCGGACGCGAGGACTGGCAAGAAGACGAGCCACACCCGAAAACGTGAGGTGCGGTTTCCATCCCAGAACACCTCCGAATACGCGCGGCACTCTGCCGAGCACGCGATTCAGCAACTTCGCGTGAAGACTTCACTTTTGAATTGCGTTTGGGGTCCAAACACCTCCTGTGAACGCGATTCCTCTTCACATCGGGGGCGCGAGACAACGAACGATCTGAAGAATTTCATAGCCTTACCATGCTGGTTCGGGGAAAGAGATGTCTTCCCAGTTCACTTTCCAAGAAGCTCAGGGTGGCAGCCCTTCGTCGCTCGTCTGACTCCCGAAGATGGTCCTTGCGGAACTTTGGACGGGCTCATGTCCGTGGACTTTCGGCAGGGTGCAAGCACGAGAGAGAGGCGGGTGGAAGTGCAATGTTGTTTAGTGTTAGCGGAGCTTCCGCTAGCGAGTGACCGCTTGACCTGTGGCCCCTTAATTTCGGCTACGACCAGCGGGCCCTCTTGAGCCTTTTGTCTGCTGTAGCAAAACATCCGCGAACGCATGTGCATTCCTTTGCTTGCCTCTGTGAGTGCCGAAGCTTTGTCAGTTGGTACCGGAGCCTGGTACGTGGCGACCGGCAAGAGCTGGCGGCTCTTGAACCGCCGGGTGATCCCGGGTGTCCCTCGATGCCCTTCGTGACTTGGAGACCTTCGGTGCCATCAGCAGTTTTGTCGCTGAAGCAGCCACTGGCCGAGGGCACCGGCTGGGTTGACCGTGAGAAGGATCCGCCGCCGGCGTACTCGGGCAGTCACCCGCAAGTTACGCTCAAGCAGTGGCTTCGAGACTTGGAGAAGGAGAAGCAGGGCCTGAAGATAGCCCAGGCTTTGTCAGCGCAACAAAGTCGGTCGTCGACGCTTTGGAGGTCAAGGACATCAAGGGTGGCAAAGCTGACGGAATCGTTTGAGCCTTACACGGAGACCGCCCAGCCACGGGCGGTCTAGCAAAGAGTCGGTGGGTGACTTGCTGGTCAGGCTTGCTTTGCTGAAGAAGGCTGAGGGCTACCTGCGGTACCGCCAGAGCAACCTGACCCCGGGACGATGACAGCAAGCTGCTCACCCGGCTGGCTGGCGACTTCGACGTGGCCCTCAAGAAGTTGGTGTGCGTTCGTGCCGATGGCAAGGCTGGCCAATGAGGGCGACAGGAGGTAAAATTGGATCAAGTCGACAAGGACGAGGTCATGGATGTCCTGGCCTCCTATCAGCAGATTCGTCAACAGCTTCGTGATCAGCGCAAAGGCCGTGGCTTTGTCTGGAAATGCCGGACTCCAAAGCAAAGTCGGCCAGCAAAGGCGGGAAGCCGGGCAAGACCGGCAAAGCTCATGAACAGGGTAGGCTGCATATAGAGGAGTTAAAGTTGAGGACAAGATGGCGTACGTGTGGCCAAGTGGGCCACTGGCCCCTTGAATGCCGTCATCGTTGCGCAGGATCCGCGGTGTCGGGTCAAAGACCGCGGGGGTCGACATCCTCAGGCTCGCCTTCAAAGGCCTCGAGCTTCCGCTGGAACAGTGGTTCGAGGCAGGCGGCCTCATTCTTTGCCTTCGGACAGGCTTTGCGGCTTTGCGAGCGACGCGGGAAAAGGCACCGGCCCAGGTTGCACCCTCTGTTGGCATCACCGCCATGGAGTCTCAGGCAGTGGTGCACATCCAAAAAAGCCCCGCCCTGCTCTCCTTACGCTTTGCGGGGCCCCTCGGAGTTCAGATCCATCGCGTGGACAAACAGTCGGAGGCCAAGCTCGTGTTGCGGAAGTTTGTGAAATCCTTCTTGGAATCGGGGAACGCCGCCCTAGAAGCAAGCATGGTTTCTGAAGACGTGCCGTTGCTTGGTGGCTAACCGGCGACCTCTCCGAGCGAGGACCTTGCCTTCGAGAGGCCGAGCCGTCTGGGACCCTCCTGGTGGTGGATAAGGGCATTTTGCGACGACAGCACGTGAAGTGGAGGAGCCATCAGTGTAGCCCATGCGAAGGCAGATTTGACTGGAAACGGTCGGGGCCACGCTGCGCCGCGAGGGCGGCGAGGAAGTGGAAAGGCTACACCGAGCTGTACCTGACGAAGAAATCCGTCGAGGAGGTGAAAGCGGCGCACCCCGAAGGCAACTACGCAATTGCGTCTACTACGCGTTCGGATGATGCGAAGGAAAAGGACATCACAGAGGAGCGTGGCCATTGTGGCTCGAAGAGGACGCAGCAGAGTGGGGCAAGATCCTCAAGGGCCGTGAGGGTATTGAGTTATGAGGAGTCGGCCAAGCTGAGAGAGGAGGGGAAGCTGGATCGCATCATTGGTTCCCGTTTCGTTCGACGTCCGAGCAGATGGGCGAAGCACGTCGGAGAAAGAGCCGCTTTTGCATGATGGGTGACCAGGAGCTACCGCCTCAAGGGTACCTGTGGGTGTGGGGACGTCAAGGCAGCAGTTACCCAGTCGAACCCCCTTCTTGTGGACAAGGGAAACTTTACTTCCGGCAGCCCCGTGGGTTTGCCGGGTATGGCCGCCGACCAGCTCATCGAGATTGCGGTTGGCGTTTATGGCTTAATCGACGGGCCGGTGCACTGGCGTAAGACGCTCACCGGCTACGTCACCTTCAAGCTCTACTGTGATGGCGCAGCATCGAGTGGCTGGTGTTTTGGCGATTGTGATATAAGGCCGGCGAGGCTGCACGAAAGCGGCAAGTTCAAGGACCTGAATAAAACACCATGTTTAACGGACGCTTGTTGCCGCAGGCCCCGGACGGCACGATCGCGGTGACCATGGAGAAGTTCGTCCTGGAGCGCCTGGCCCCGATAACCATTGCGCGCAGCAACCGGAGGATGCAGCAACGGATGAATGCCGAGAAGACAGCCGCCCGTGGCCTGATAGGGTCCATAGGAAGCCAAAGCCGCCAAACTCGTTCTCACGAGCCACCCGATTGCTCCAGACACGCTTTGCTGGGGAACGGCGACGGACTCAAGCTACGTCAACCACCAGGACGGTTCGTCACAAGGAGCCGTGATAATCTTGGCCTTAGATCAGGATCTGCTTGAAGGGCCCTGTGCGCCTTGATGGCTCATCTGGTGGATTGCGGCAAGTTGCGGAGGAAGGCCAACTCCCCGTTAGCGGCGGAGACCCAGTCGTTGCTGAAGGGCCTGGGCGGCGTGATGTGGACCACCTGCCGCTTAAGGAGGACTTTGGCCTCGAGCTGGTGTTGCAGCGCTCGGATAGCGACGATGAGCTTATAAGCGAGCTCTCCATCGTGGACGCAACGTCGCTCTACGACCACCCGACCCGAGACGGCTCCCCTGTTCAGGATAATCTGGATGTGAGCATTGCCAAGGAGAGCATAGATGGACTCGGGATGAAGGTTGGCTGGGTGGATCACCAATCGATGATCAATGGTCGGAGCCGGAGCCAACAAAGGCCGCGATGATCCAGCTGCTGACTAAGGGCAGTTACGAATTGGTGATTGGTGGCCGAAGAAGATCGAATGGAGGATCGACGTGAGAGAAAGGAGCGGGCCGTGCAAAACGCCGGTAGCGGGCACAGGCAACTAAGAGTTTTGGGAGCTGTTAACGGAGCTTCCGCTTAGTGAATGATCGCTTGACGTGTGGCCGCTTCGGCTACGACCAGTGGGCCCTCTTGAGCTGTTGTGTCTGCTGCAGCAAAACATCTGCGAGCGCATGTGCTTGCCTCTGTGAGTGCCGAAGCTTTGCCATTGGGGAAGCGTTTGCATGAAGAGGTTGGAAGAGCCAAGTTGCAGACGCATCTCCTACCGCTTGAACGAGGACCCCGCCCCGCCTCGCCGCACCTCTCCGCCTCGCCATGCCCAGCTCCATACAGGATGCTTCGGGCATCGAGGTGCGGCTGGAGGTGAACTTGCGCCGTGCATTCGCCAGGATGCTGAACCTCAGGCAAGCGCCCCCACACATGCGCATAGTGAGGGGGTTAGCTGTTAGCTCTTCCGTAGCTCGTGAGGTTCCCAGCTGCGGGCTACGAGGCTGACTGGCGCGTCTGGAGTGGATCGCCTCCTGACCTTCAAGTTCTGCCAAGCCCGCCAAGCCCGACTTTCCGCCTCCTGGACAATAAGCTGGACCGCAGGCGGAAACAGAGCAGCCCGAGATGAGTGCAAGTATGGAGATGTGTGGGGTGTACGATGGTGTACGTGCAGGCATGCGCAACCACCGAATTTCCTGTTGCCGCTGCGACCGGAGCAGCTGAGATCGCTGCAATGGATGGTTCAGCAGGAGCTGCGCACAGCTCTCGGCATGAAATCCGATCAAGAAATCTTTTGATCTCAGGAGCTTGGTGACCAACTCCTCACGATGGCTCCTCGCGATTCCAGTCTTTGTTTTGTGCCCGCCAAGATTCGGGAGTCCACGCAATTTTGAGCGTGCTGCATGAAAGCTCTACGGCTCTGAGCTTACTGTACGGGATGCAAGGTTTATCGATGTTATTGGCAGCGAGAACGTGCCGAAGAGGCGGAGGGAGATAGTGGGCTTCCAGAAAAGCGACAAAAGGTGAACCCAAACACGCTCGTCGGCTGTTGGTGAGGGTGCTCCACGAAGCCTGGCATTGGATTGGACGTTGGACTGCCGCGTGATCGCCTCCTTCAAGGCTGTCGGCTCGCTCATTTACTCGGGCTGCGCCGACTGCCGTTCCTTTCTCTTTGGCCCAGGCGCGTGGAGGCGTGTTGGCCGATGAGCGGCCTGGCAGAGCTACGTGGCCATGCGATGCGATGCCAAGCCTTCCTCTCGCTGAAATGCGCTGCGCCGCAGACTTCGAACACCGAGGATAGGCTATGGAAAGACAGCTTTGGCAATAGCACTGCTAGATGTGCTGCATGATGCTTAGAAGCATTGGGGGTGTTTTTCGTGCCTTTGTATGTGCCGTCCGCTTGACCCAGAATCTATATAGAACTCTGAGGGACACTCCGTTCCGGAAGATTCTGAACCTGATTGCGACTTCTTTTTCCCCTGCAACAGCACGCTCATTTGCATGCCTTCTCATCTTCATGGCATCTCTGAGCGAATGGCCGCAGCTTGTTGCCTCCTGTGGCACCGGACAGCTCTTGAGAGTGTGAAGCCAAGGGCAATGGGCGGAAGAATTCGTCAAATTCACGGGCAGCACGTACAAACTTTTGAGTCTGAGCAAAGAAGCAGACTTGAAGAAAACGACGGTCAGGACATGCACACCCGTCTGCGAAGAAGTTAGCGTACCAATCCGAAGAGAGGACCATCCTGGAGACGGATGTTTGCTTGTGCGACTACCAGCTGTTTCAAAGAGCCTTCTATTTGAAGCGGCGCCACGAGCTCGGCGAGCTCGGAGCTACCGCCACTCCGGAAGCAAACTTGCAAGACGCCCCTTGGACCCAAAGCAGAGCCCATGGTCCCAAGCAGGCGCGGAGTGTGCTTGAAGTGCCGACTATGTGATGGATCATAGTTGCTGCTGCATTCGGATCTTGATTTCATTGCGACGTCTCAAGCTTTTGAGTGGGGGCCGTGCTTCGACTGTCGTGACGGATGATGCATCCACCTATAGGGAGGGGGGAACGAAGAAGACACATGCATGCAAGATCAAGGGGGAGGAGGGGAAGTAGACGCCGTCGTCATTGTTGTCGTTGTTGTCGTTGCTGTCGTTGTCGTTGTCGTCGTGGTCGTTGTCGTTGTCGTTGTCGTGGTCGTTGTCGTTGTCGTTGCTGCTGCTGCTGGTGGTGGTGGTGTTTGGTGTTTGGTGTTTGGTGTTTGGTGGTGGTGTTGGTGTCTACCTAGGAGTTTGGGGCCAAGAAGCCAGCGGACGACGCCTCGTTCAAAGCGCTGCAGTGTGCAACCTTCAACTTTCTCCAACAGCCTGAGAAGCACAGCTGGAGACGCTTCCTGAAGGAGACCTCTTCTGGGGAGTCTTGGAAACAGCTTCGTTTTCCGGTGTTGGAGCAATTCTTCTGGAGACGGGTGGTTTTCGATGAATGTCATGAACTGCATGGAAGCGACCTTTGCCGCACATTGTGTTTTCTGCGGGCACACCATCGTTGGGGCCTGACCGGGACACCGGTGTCTCGTCGGCAGTTGTGAGGCACTCGATGGGCTAGGTAGTCAGGTAGTCGCCCTCACATGCTCTCATGCTCTGAATCTGAAGGCTTTGCACGGCATGAAGCACATCGCCAACATGGCATCCCTACTTCGGATCGAGCTGGCCGGTCCTGGCAGATTGCGGGAGAATCCCGTGCTGGCCGAGAAACTCGGCCAGACACGCTTCGCCAGAGAACCATGTATGTGAAGATGTCTAAACCTTCGCAAAACGATCATATTGAGGAACTGCGGGCGTTTTCTGGATTCGTGCGTCCGGCAGAACAGCGCGGAGCTTCCGAAGCTTCGCATCATCCAGCATCTGAAGTTTGTGCGACATACAGCGCAGGAGTGTCTCGGTGCAGAGATGTTGAGCGACTGGATTGGCCGCAGGGCCTGGACTTGAAGAGAGCCGTTTGAGATGCGAGGCGTGCACTCTACCTGTCGGCGTGCAACAGCGACGCCGACAGCGATGGCATGGGCATCGCACGGAAGCTCTTGCAACTCTGCTCCCATTTCTCCCCGCAGGAACTCGCAAAAGACGCCGACGAGGCATGTGGTCGCCTGCTGAAAGCCAAGCAGCAGGAGGCCCACGTTACGTCCATCCGTCAATGTGTCATGTATGGCGTCATGCCGCAGACTTGCGAGCTTTGGCCACGGAAGGCTGCGATGGCTAAGGAGGAGCTGAGGCAAGCAGTCCTTTGGTCAGAAGGGCTTCGGCGCCTTGGCAACAGCTTGCCGCTGCGACAGCATGCGCCGACTGCGTCACATGCCGCGTGCTGAGCGCTCGAAGTCTCCAGATCTGAGGGCCTGGGAGCCCCTCAAGACACTTGCGAGTCCTTGCTTCCAAGGAGATGGAGGAGGCGGAGGCCATTTTTTCTTTCTTGGAAGCGGTGCGCAAAGAAGCCAGTCGCCTGAGCCCCTCGGCGGCCAAAAGGAAGAGGTGCCAGTGCCCACTGTCGCGGGGGTGCCTTCCACGCTCCGAGGTCCAGCGGAGCATCTGAGGCTCCTGAAGGGCGCGGGATCCTCCTGGCAGCGCAGGCTCCGGCAAAAGCTGCAGAGAGCCAAAGAGAAGGCGGAGAAAGCTCCGAAGGAAGGGACGGAGTCGGAGTCCAAGGAACTTCTTGAAGAATTCAGTGAGGCCCTTGACTTCGAAGTCCGTGCCGTGAAAAATCTCACGGAAAAAACGCGGCGCCTTCGCTTCCTTCAGCGCACCCTGGCTCTTGTGGGAAGCGAAAACAGCCCGGAGACCTCCAATCTGCGCTCCTGCAGCATCTGCTACGAGGACAACCTCGACACCTTGCCAAAAAGGGAAGGGAAAGACCTTTGGTGTTCTGCTATTCTGCTATGCACTCATCTGCAGCTGAGGAACTTGAGCAGCTGGGCATCACGCCATGTGCAGCTTGATTCAAGCTTGCCGCTTGTAGCTGCATCATCCCGCCAAGGGCAAGGTGCTGATGCTGCCTTCAACTGAGGCCCATGTCTTCTGTCTGCGTTGCCTTCACGAGCAAGTCGCCAAGAATCAGCAGTGTGGCCTGTGCCGGCAGCCCCTGAAGAAGGCAGGGGAGGGCTGCGGCTGCTAGCGCCGAGTCCGGTCCCGAGTCGCAGGTGGATATCCAGCCGTTGATGCTGGAAGTGAGCCAGGAAGGGGAAAGAACTCAAGAAGGCCGGTTATCCGCGTGCTGCCTTCCTTGCCTCTTGCCTGTCACGGCCCCTGGCTGTCCTCCCTCGGCTCTGCCGCACAGCACACTGCTCTCGCAGAGCTACCTCGAGCTTGTTGGAGGAGCTACTAGAGTCTACTTACTGGAGCCTTTCTGAGTGAAAAAAGATCTGTTCCCCCTTTCGGAAGGGAGCAGATGTTCGTGAACAGGATTGAAAAGCATTCACTCTTGTGGCGCGCGCGCACGCGTGCGTGTGTGTGTGTGTGTGTGCGCGCGTGCGTGCGGGCGTGCTGCACCATGACCCAGATGGCCACGAACCGGATGCGTCGTGGCGCGAACATGGACTTGTTTTTGCCTTACACCACACGTGCACGTCTTCAACTATCCAGCATGCATCAAAAATCTCTCTCAACTTTGACACGGAAGTAGGGAAGTAGCATCGGCTTCTGTCCTCAGGCGCAAGCCCAAGCCGCTTCGGTCAATTCGGCAGCAAGCTGGGAGCCATCGTCCTCCAACTGCAGGAGATCAAGGACGAGGTCCGCAGTCCCTGTCTCGCCTGCCAGCGGCGTCGAGCCGAGCGTTGCGCCCGTAACCGTAAGGATCCCTTGGCCAAGTGCATCGTCTTCTGCCACTGGGCAGCATGCCAGCCAGCCGTCTCGGTGTTCAGCATGTGCTGTGACCTTGTCCAGGCCAGTGGGAGAGCTTGCTGCAGAACATCGCAGCTGCTTTCAGGACCTTTGGCATCCGCTTTGCCCGACTTGATGGCTCGGTTTACGCACGCACACGGACGCTGGCCAACTTCAAGGGAAGGGACTCTGCTTCGGTGGACGTGCTGCTATTGTCTCTGGAGCAGAGTGCCAGCGGAACCAACCTGACCTGTCCCTTGGCCAAAGAGCCCTGGCATGCTTGCAAGTGCGAGTGCGCGTTAGTGGACGCGGCCTGTCCTGCAGGTGCCAATCACGTCATCTTTGTGCACCCCATGAGCGCGCAAACACAGCAGGAGTCCATCGCTTTCGAGCTCCAGGTGACTGCGGGAAGCGCCCCAGTGCCATCCGTGCCCCACCGTGCCGATTTTGATGTGCCGCAGGCGATCGGCCGTGTGAGGCGCTGGGGCCAAACTCGCAAGGAGGCCACGGGCTCGGGCCGTGCGGGCTGCAGCCGTTCAGCCGAGCCTCACGGAGCTCCGAGCGTGTCGCAGATCCACATCTGGCGCTTCTGCACCGTGGGCACCCTGGAGGACGCGCTGCCTCGCAACGCGCTCGCAACACGCTCGCTTCGCTCGCAGAGAGAGCTTTTTGCTCACAGGAGGAGATCACACGAAAGCATCAGAAGGACTCTCTGCTCTCGGAGGTTTTGTTATAAGTTGTTGCGTACAGTACCTCTCTCTCTCTCTCTCTCTTCTCGTCTTGATCCAGGAGATCTACGAAAGCTGTCAGTCGCCGAACCCGAAACGGCAGCGAGAGCCGAGCGAGGAGCGAGCTGCAAGCGCTCCTTCGAGAGTGGCCCAGGCCCCAAACGAGGAGCCAAGGGCTCCTTCGGAGCCGAGGAGAGGACCAAAGCGCTTCCGGCAGCGCCTCGCCTCCTCCTCAGAGCGGAGTATCGAGCGAGCGGAGAAGGGCGGAAGGGAACTGCAATGCGCTGCACCCCGGCCTCGAGGTGCCCCAGCCCGTGCCGCTGGACCTCTCGGAAGTCTTCTCGAGTCGCGCCGTCCGGCGGACCGAGCAAAAAAAGCGCGGCGCGCCGCGGCTCGGACCTCTCACGCGTGGGGACACAGCCTCACTGTGCCACACTGACACTGGCATGTTTGCTGCCGCAAGGGCCCAAGGAAAGCGTAGCGCGGACGGGGCCTTCCGGCCCCTTTCGGGCTCCTAAGGAGCCGGACTGCGCAGCGAGGCAAGTCACGACACTGCCACCATCACGGCCCCCCACCATCGCTGCTACGACGGAGGTGAACCACGAGAAACAACCAAATGGACACGACGACGACGACGACGACGACAACGACGGTTATTGAACACAATTGTGACTGGGAGGAATAGTCACTGAAGTAGCCGCATGGGGGAGGTACAGGCACTGTAGGCTGCAGGGTGTTGTGAACGGATGTGGGCGAGAACATCTGTGGAATCATGCGAGTGGGGGTATTTCGACAGCTCACAGCTTCAAGGCGTATATACAATGACAAGCTCGTGCTTGCATGTGCTTGCATGTGCTTGCAGGCCTGGGGTTTCAGCGATGGCATCGGGTGTTCTTCGGCGATGACCGCGACACCGCGTCCCCCGAGGACCCAAGAAGGCCGGGCCCCGCCGGCACAGGTGCGAACCTGACTCCAGTCCACCATGGCCTCGGCTTGTCGAATGCAGAGCATCGACTCAGGCGAGAGAACGAGCAGAAATCCCAAATCCTGCCTCAAAAACTGAATCTTCTGCTCGAAGCTGAAGATGAGGCAGCCCCCAAGCAGAGGCAGAAACAGTGCTCTTAAGGGATCCTTGATTTCGGAGTTCTCCGAGCCCTAGAAGCCCTCCCGCCTGCCCGCGTGCTTCGGCCGTCTGTCGTGCCGAGATCATGCCTGACATGGGCGCTACAGAGACAGTCCTTGCAGGGGATGACCGCTTCAAGCTTGCCTCAGAGGCCGACCGGGCCGACTGGAATCGACCGGAAAGAGCACTAGAGCAGCTGCCGAAGCCAGCCCGGCTCAAGGTGCGCTTCGGCAAAGCCGCGGACTTTTCAAGAGGCCGGTTGAAAGCAAAGCGAGATCAGCCTCCTCTCGAGAGAGTCAGCATGAGGCGTCTTCAAGCAGGTGTCCACCGCTGGCTTACTGCGAGCTATGAGCAACCTCCTGGTGCTGAACGTGTCTCGCACGCTCGGCAACTCAGAGCCTCAGCGTTGCTTCGAGATTCCTATGCTCGGATGGGGAGCTGAGACCGCTCCGTTCTGCTGAGCTCGAGACGATCTGCACGGCCTGCAGGGACATGGGTGAATCTTTCGTAATGTCGGCTTGTTCGCCGTCCTCTGCGAGGCGGCACCAGGACTCATCCGTATCGATGCGAGTCGCTGCAGCCAGAGCCCGTCGCAAAGCTGCGAATGGCCACCAGTACACTTCCACTGAAGGCCTGGATGAGTTGCCGCACAGATCGGTCTTCGAGTCTCTGCACAACGTCAAGGCGAGGAGACAGCGCGCAACTCTTCGCTTCGTAGGAAGCTTCCTTCCTTTTGCACATGTCTGCAACGTGTTCTGGGCGTCACGAGAGGTCGCGCTCTTCCACCAGAACATGATCCGCAGGCACAGAAGCTGAGTGAGGAAGTTTCTATCCTGACGAAACACAAGAGAGAGAGAGAGAGAGAGAGAGAGAGAGAGAGCCCGGGGGAAGAAGAGAGAGAGAGAGAGAGACAGGCCCAACTCGTTCGTGGCCACCCCGGTTAGTGGGCAGTTTTTTTCGAGGGCAGTGCTTGACGGGGGGGACAGGAGGCAGAGACGCGACGCGGTTGGATCGCTTCCGCTCCCGAGTCCCGGGGGGGTGTCTCGCACGCACTCCGCACACACTCGAGGAGTGCGGCAAAAAACTCACGACAGAGACAGCAGCTTTTCCCTCCCGTCTCCCGGCCCTGGGTTTTCTGCTTAAGAGGACGAAGAAGACGGGGACTCTCTCGTCCAGCCTCGGTGTTCAAAGCTTCGGAAAAGCTGTAATTTTCATATAATAAGCAGGGTCGCCCCATGGCCCACGCCCCATCAGTCCATTAGAGTCTGATTTTGAATCAGGGGCACCCCATCAGTCCAAGGCTCCATCCTCGGAGTTCAGAGTCCAATATACTTGGTCACACTGTTGTACTCGGCTTTGGTGTCCTGGTTCCACATCCACTGCCGCCATGCCTCCATAACAAGTTCTCTCTTCTCTCGCCACTGCCACCCCCCCGCGGCGACTCAGGATCACCTCCTCGTACAGAGTGACCGCCTCAAAGTTGCGCACAAAATTCGGGTGAAGAACAGGAGCGGAGGAGCGCGACAGCCTCCGCGTGTTCCCGCCTTAAGACCCCAATCTTGGGCAGCTCCAGCATTGACAAGGCCATCACGATGCACGACTTCAATCAGCCAATCGGCGTGCATGCACACACCCAGATTTCAGCAATCAGCGTGAGGCTTGCGAACTGCATAGTCTCGGACACATCCGGATTGCGATTTACCTCCTTGGAAAGTTCGACGACGGCATCTTGCTCGACTCTGCCTTTTTGAAGCTTTTCTCGTGTGTGAGGGCCGTTAGGGAAACCAGAAACAAGCTTGTTGGGACTTCACGTATTCAGAATTCAACAAAGCTGCAGCGACTTTGGAGCTGGCAGTCAGCCCCAAGCAATGCGAGCCGAAAATCTCGGAGTTTTGCTCTTGCGACGTCCAAATGCGGGGAAGATGAAGTAGGAGAAGAGAGCCTGGTTGGCCGCCAACTCACGTTCGAAGTCATTGCCTTCGCTCCGGGTCACTCCTCGCGGAGGTGATGCTTGGCCTACGGCCCATGCCACGCCCCCTCGATTGGTTCCGTTGGCAGGGTAGACTTGTTTGCCGGAAGAGGTGGAGCTGCCCAGCACTATCGTTACAGAACGTTGGGGTTTGCAGCAAAGAGCCGGGCATTCAGTATGACTTCACTTCTCACTTCTCCCATCTTCTCCCACAGTTTTAGACTGCATCCGCCGCGAGGTTCGCCACGCGATGTTGCCACTTCCTAGTGCAAGTTTCTCCACGGCACATGACTGCACATGAAAAATACAAAAACAATCGCTGCAGTGTAAAGGTTGTGTAAAGCATCGCATGCAGCGTATCAGCATATCGGTGTAAATCGGCGTCAGCGGCATGAGCGGCGTATCGGTGCATCGGCATAAATCGGGGTGTGCTGGCATTTTGATCGGCTTTTTCGGCGGCCCATCAGCGTAACTTCTCCCGAATCCACGCCCACGCCTTGCTCCTCCTTCGAATGCTCAAAACCGTTTGGAATGTAAGGCTGAGTATAGCTGCTTGCCGGTTGCTACACCGGGTTCCGAGTTATCCTGACGGGGGGTATCTCCTTCCTCGGATTTCCTTCTGAAGTCGACAAGAGAGTTTTGATGGCAAGTGTTATCCAACAGTACTTCGTTGCCTTTCCGCCTCATCAATACCAGAACCTTGGAGAAAACACGTAGACGGGGACACACGAGGATAAGACTGGCAAGAAACGGGAGAGAAAGGTAAGCTTGATATTAGTGTGACGTTGACTTCAAGTCTTCAAAGGAATGCGTTCCCTTATTCGCTTGTTGTTCTTTGGATTGGCAGATTGGTTTTTTTGGGTATCCTTGCAGACAATGCGTTGCATGTGCATTACATGACATCTTCCACAGAATCAGTTCTGACGCAGATATTGAAGGAGGTCGGCGCCTGCACGGCCTTTTCGCGTTCATATAGGGTGACATGTACCATGCTGCTCCCTTCGCCCAGCCCTCGCTTGTCGGTTCCTGCTATTCTTCCAGAAAGAAACGCATTTCATTCGTGGGACAGCGCGAAATCAAACTTCGAATCTCCGATCTCAAAAGACTCCCGCGCCATCTGAAGACTGAAGCCTTTTCCCTTTCACGTTCCAGTCCGCCCTCGAGCACTCCTCGTAAAAGACGGCTGGGTTCAGGAATTGTTGAGGCTTGCTTTGTGGTGTGTACGATCGGGTTTGACTTGGGGTTTCGGCGGATCCGCCACATCCAAGCTGCTTCCGTGACATGGATCGAGCCATCCCGGGAAGCAAAGAGCCAGCTGTCCCCATGTGTTGCATGTGCAGGTGGCAGGATGTGCTGAGTTTGTGTGGATGCCCTGTGGCGGTCCTGGAGACCTTTTCATGTGTCTGTGGGTTGGCAAGAATGTCAGAGAATCCGGACGAACTGAGGCCTTGATCTGGTTGACCATCTTCCAAAATCCTGTGGCAGGCGTCTGCTGTCCTGCCGTCCTTCTCCGCTCGGTTCACGTCTGACTAGCAATTTGCGGGGTGTCAGTTTGCACTTCCGCAGACTCGGTCCAATCCCGGGATTGGTATTAATGTTGTATCGGAACACTTTACCGTGTGTCAGCTCACCTACCCAGTCGTCAGAAGCCTTGCATCTTCAGAGATCTTGTCCTTGGTTTGCCATAAGCATAGCGAGAGCGGAAGCTGCGTCTCTGCGGTTTCGCATCTGCAGGGCAGCAGGCTGACAATTAAGAAGTTAGAGCACAAAGCGATGGGCGTGCTGATTTTTCTGCAGTGTAATCAAAATCAGGGTCATGCGCACCATCATGACGCTGTTTCATTGCACATCCCTGGCATGTGCCTGCCGAGAAGGTGATCCTACGATTCGGTCTGTGGTGTTGGAGGAAAAGCCGTCGATTCTGGCAGTCTGGCCCTGTGATGTGCTTCATGTCCCGTGCAGTTGCAGAGCATTGAGGTGGACCACCGCATGGTAACGGAGCCAGAGCGCCTGGGGCCAGAGTGGGATGTGCCTGCCCAAGCCTTTCGATCAATCTTCTGGGCTTGAAGCTTGTGGAGCGGGATTGAAAAACGTTGAAGCCAGCAGCAATCCCCACAAAGAACACAACGGCCAGCGGTGGCATGTTTGATCCCAGACAGAAAGCGCCAACCTTCGACGGATAGGCCGCCGGAAGACAGCAGGGCCAGTGCAAAGGTATGGCTCGTAAGAAACGAACCAGCAGTGCAGGAGGCGCAGTGTCAAGCGGAGAGCAGCAATTTGGGGAGCCGCGGTTTGCGGGAGCGGCTCGGCGTTTCTCGAGGTGGTCTGGTCCGTGCTGTCCCGGTCCACGCGCTTCGGGGCCAGGCGCCGCGCCACACTGCTCTCGGCTCCAACGGCTCCAACTCTTTCGTCTCTCTTGTTGTCTTGCATTGCGTTCTTCGTTTTTCCATTAGGGGGTTCTCAACTTGAGGCTGCTGGATCCCGACTATTTGGATCTGGAGGCCCTGCCAGCGCGATGGCGCGACGAGCTCCCTGAAGGTCGTTTCCTGCGTGAGCAGGTCAATGGCTCCAGAAGAAGCTTGGCCTTTGAGCAGAAGGCTCTGATTGTTTGATCTGCGGCCTGGCCTCATGCGGCTCTCCCCGGAAGGATGACTTTATGATTCGTCTTGCGCTGCAGGAGCTGGCGAGTCATGTCCGAAGCTTGCTCGAACGGGTCTATAGCGTGCCGCAGGAGATCCGTGTCATGGAGGGCCATCATCAGAACGCATCCCCGGCACGTGGGCGACCGACTTGTTTGGCGAGTGCGGTCGGCACTGCCCGTGCTGCAGTTGGAGAGCGTTCGACGGACCGAGGCTGCATACAGGCCCGCGCAGAGCATCTCAGCGTCCGGTGGCCAGTGGCGGCAGCGAATACGGGAGCTTAGTCCCCTTCGCAGGCTGTTTGGCGTGGATTTCATATGCGTCAATCCGTGGAGCAGCAGAAGGTTCAGCACCCATCCCGCAAGACGAGCCTCTGTTGAGCCCCTGATCCTTTCAGGCTCGAATGGTGAAAGCTGCAAGAGCGCTGCAACGTGGGGCTCGGTTCCCAAATTTCCCTGTGTAACTTTTCGTTTCTTTTAGCCATGCTGTGCAAAGTACATGACAGGAAGCTCTGAGTATTTGTCGATCTGTTTGTGATGCCCTATTGATGGAGAGTGGCCTGCCTTCTTCTGGAGAGTGGCCTGCCATGGGGCCTGGGATTTTTGATTAGTGTGTGGCGTTCTACAAAATTACGCTATGCCGCTATGCACGCGTGTATATTTCATGGCTACCGCCAGTGCTGCCGACCCCCCATGACCAGCGAGCCGCCGGTCCTACTACTACTACTACTACTACTACTACTACTGCTACTGCTACTACTACTACTACTACTGCTACTACTACTACTACTGCTACTGCTACTGCTGAAAACCCTTAAACTCCAACTCGTAAGCCCTAAACCCGAAACGTCAACCTTGAAGCTTTTTTCCTAACAGCCCGAAGAAACCAGAAAACCCTACAGTAAGCCTAAACCCTAATCGAATTAAATTACTCCTACTCTAATCTACCTACACTAGATGAAAGCCCAAAAATCATCGAATTCAAGTCTCGCTGGGGGACCCTTGAGGGCGCCGCAGGCGGTGAGTGCGCTGAGGGGGGGTGGGGGGTTGGGCCTGCCTTGGGCTCGACTTAAATACTGTGAAAGGTGAAAATCGTTACCGGGCCTTTGTTTTTGCCAGCAGTCAAGGGGGAATAAACAAAGAAGAAGGCGTCTTTTGGCGTTTAAGTAACCCCAACTTTAGTACGAGGGGATTTCTGGATCGCATCGATCCAGCGCACAAGCTTGTGGTTGTGCTGTCACTTGTGTCTCAGGTTGGTGCTTGTGAAATCCAGCGTCTACATGGGGAATGGCTGGTTTTGATGTGCCGTGATGCGATTGGTGTGTCTCGAACGGGGTGCTTGTGGAATCGCATCGATCCAGCGTGCAAGAGGGGATTCCGCTAAAACCATGATGCCAATGTGTGTCTCGACCGAGTGCTTGTGGAATTGAGCGTCTACCTAACGAATGGCTGCTTTTGATATGTTGTGATTGTCATGCCGCTTGTGTCTCGAGCATGGACATGGGGGAACCGGTTCTGCGGCCACTGCGGTTACTACGAGGGGAGGGTTTAACTCGCATCAATCTTGTTGAGGAAATGCACATCTTTCTGCGTTGACACTGGGGTTAAGCAATGCCCGCCCGGCTTGGCACACATCCAAACATCAACCGTTGCAGGGTCCTCGCGCGGGCGTGTACATGGGGATACCGTGCAAACGCTCAGAAGGCAATTCGCTAGAAGTCGTGTCGAACCGGCAAGCACATTGGGATTCCGAGGTAATGCTCGGGAGGCAGTTGTGTACCGACGTGCAAAAGCCAACTAGACTTGACTGAGTATTCCCCGGTGATGTGATTTGCGAGCTAGGCTAAGGCTCTTAGATGTGGCTCCTGACCACTGCCTCGCGCGGACCTGATCAAACGTGTGCATTTAACGACCTTGGGTTGCTAGCGTTCAGAGGGGGAAGCAGCAAGTTTGATGATGTTTGGCGGTCGATTGCTTCCCATTGGCCTGTGCGTTCAGGGGTGTTACCGCTTCCGGTCGTGATTTCCTTGCCTTCGCCCCAACCGGAGCATTCAAAGGCCGCTGCCTGTAATTATTCTTACTCTAACCCACCTACACTAAATGACAACGCACAAACAAAACCATCGAATTCAAACCTCCCTGAAGGCGCCGAGGGCGCTGAAGGGCAGTGCTGGCGCTGAAGGGGGATGGGGGGTTGGGCCTGCTGTGGGCTCGAGTCTATTTGTGATTCTTATTCTACCCTACTTACACTAGGAAGCTTCAAGAGCATCGAATTCTAGCCTCGCTGGGGGCGCTGAGGGCACTGGGGGCGCGGAGGGGGGGTGGAGGGTTGGGCCTGCTTTCGGCTCGAATGAATTTACTCCTGCTCTAACCTTATTACACAAAATACAAGTTTCTGGAGTTTTCTTGCCTTGTGTTTGCCTGTGCAGATGTAACATGGCATCCGTCATTTCTACCCTTCAGGGTTCCGTCTTCACCCCTGCAGCGGATTTTGCAATAGTTTCGCAGCTCACGCGGACTGCCGTGCCTTCTCTAGGGCCTAAAGTACATATCGGTGGCTCAAGGTTCGGCATCATGTGGTGTCACAATTTTCAGGAATTCGGATTCGGCGTCAGGTCGTTTGCCACACTCCGCCTGGCGACCGCCCTCTAGACTCAGACTTTATGCACACAATGATGCTGCTATTCGCTCTGCGCGTTTTTAAGTGGGTTTTGTACGAGGTCATGGGTAGTACATGGTGGCCGCCGTGCAACTGCAGCTGCAGTTGCAAGTTTCCTTGCGCATGTTTTTGCTCTAAGGCTCGACGCCTGTTGTGGCGGAAAGACATGGCGGAGTATGTCAAGGAGCGACAGAGACCAAGAACCTGCGGCCTCGCTGTCTCCTAGTCCTAGGAGTATTTGGGCGAGATCGACGAACTGGACTTGCTCTTGGACGCGAAGGCGCTCCGCAGTTCGCGTGCTCAGCTTCAAGCGCCCCTGTTGCCACCACGTGCACTAGCACCTGAAGAAGAAACTGTCGTCGGGTGCCCTGGCTTTCTTGTGCTGCACGGGTTTCAGGAGATGCTGCGACGCAGGGCGTTGAAGCTCATCGAGGCACGAGCCGCAAGCAGCGGAGGATTCTTGCGAGTGTCAGCCTTCCTGCGCAGCCGGGCTCAGAGATGAGAACCATCCCGGTTCTCGTGGAATTCAAGCATTCCGGCCTCTGCGACTCCCATTTTGGAGGCGCCTGCAGATTTCGAGCTTGTTTTTCAGAAAGTAGGAAGCGTCCATGACTCAATGACTGGACAACGCGACAGGAGCCGAGGAACCCAACCCTCCGAGATCCTCCAAGCTGCAGTTTACTCTTGGGGCTTTTCGGGTCTGGGGATCGAACAGACCTAAGCATCCCGCTCATACAGTGGCTCTGAAGCAAGCGAGTTTCTTTGTTGGGGTCGCCCACGTCTTCTCAAAGCAGACTCGGCTGCCACAGTAAAGGCAGAAATGTGGCTACGGACCGCTCGATGCAAACTTGCGGGAAGCTGATGTGTTTGTGAGAACATGGAGGTCGGCGCTGCAGAAGCACTTTCTGTTGCCACTCCATTGAATACGGGGTCCGATCGATCACCTGGCGCTCTGTGTGGGAGCTGTCCATGCGCGAGGACGAGGACCATCTTGAGCAGACGTCCGGCGGGGAATCAATGAAAGCTGAGCCCACGTCAACGCGTCAACGTCACCCAATCATGTAATGAGTTTGGTGGTGCGTGCCCTCGTGGGATCAGGCTTGCACTTGGATGCACCGTCATCATGGACCGTTGGGGACCTCAGGGCCCGAATTCAGGACAGCGTGACCGGGCGCGAGAAGCAAGAAATTCGGGGAAGAGAGCGCAGGAACTGACGGAAGCACCACTCCTTCAGCAGCGATTGGTCCTCGCTGAGGCGGCCTCTAAAGAAGGGAGAGATCTGCAGGGGGAAATTTCGCGTGTGTTCCCTATTGATCAGCTCTCCAGGCCCTGGAGGAGACCGGCCCCAGCGGCCGCGGCGGATCGCCGTGCTTGGGGGACGGGGAGTTCTTGTCCTCCCTCTGCTCCGGGCGAAACCTCAGCATCGCCGCGGTGCCGAGCTCGGAGCGCCAAAATGCCTGGCGACTGCGCACCTCGGCCAAGCCATGCATAGCGGCCCAAGCCGAGCGTGAGGAGTGTATGATCAGGAGCTCCCAAACAGTCTCCGT